>CAMOHE010047030.1:0-30337 GCA_946598075.1 Artocarpus hirsutus
TGGATTTGAGAAGATTGACTACTAGTTTTGTGTTTACTTTAGGCGGCGATGCTATTGTTTGGAGAAGTGTCAAGCAAGATTGCACTTTGGATTCAACGATGGAGGCCAAGTATATAGTAGCTAGTGATGCTTCGAAAGAAACAATATGGCTCCATACGCTCCTTGGGGATCTTGAGGTAGTTTTTGGTATGGATAAGGCGATATCCCTATATTGTGATAATACTGTAATGGTAGCTAATGCTAAGGAACCAAGATTTCACAAGAAGAGTAAGCATATTGACTAACTTGGATTTCACAAGGAACCAAGATTTAACATCTCTAGGATACACTAACTTGGATTTCCAATCCTGTATGGATTTGAGAAGATTGACTACTAGTTTTGTGTTTACTTTAGGCGGCGATGCTATTGTTTGGAGAAGTGTCAAGCAAGATTGCACTTTGGATTCAACGATGGAGGCCAAGTATATAGTAGCTAGTGATGCTTCGAAAGAAACAATATGGCTCCATACGCTCCTTGGGGATCTTGAGGTAGTTTTTGGTATGGATAAGGCGATATCCCTATATTGTGATAATACTGTAATGGTAGCTAATGCTAAGGAACCAAGATTTCACAAGAAGAGTAAGCATATTGATCGGAAGTATCATGTGATAAAGGACTTCGTTGAGGGCAGGCATATTGCTATATGTAAAATCGCATCTGAGGACAATTTAGCTAACCTATTTATGAAGACACTAACTGCGAGAGTTTTCAAGAGGCATATGGAAGCTATGGGGATACAAGATTTGTCATATTTACTCACTTAATGCAAGTGAGAGATTGTTAGACATGTATGCCCTAAGGAGTAAAAATGTAATATGTTTTTGGAGACATTTTTATCAATAAAGAGTTTATTTATTATTCATATACCAAATGATTGTCCTTTTTACGTTCATATTTGTTGAATGTATGATAAGCAAACAAAAGTCAAAGATTGTCAGTCTAAGCCTTTAAAATCAGGCATATGATGGACAGAATATGCAAAAGACATGATTCTACAGGTGACAGTCTAAATCTTAAGATTTGCAATCGAGGGAATAAAGTTGGGTGCTTTATTCATGCAAAGATTGTTATGTTGTCTATATCCCTAACTGGAGATTGTTTGTCTTGGCCATTGGAGATGGATTCTATGAATAGAAACATCGGTTCATCGTCATAGGTGACAATGTATTGGATCAAGACACAAAGTAAAATTGATTTGGATTAATAATTCTGTCTCGACAAATCAATTCACTTTAGATAATCATATGTCCTATATCTTAATCTTGAGATGAATAGTGAGCCTGTTGTCTTGACTTATGCCTTTAATGTACTAAAGGGTGACATCCACAATTTATGATGGTTCGCACACCGTTACATTGGAGACATGACTCTTTATAGCGTAGACTTGTCATTCATAGATATGGAATCTATAGCTCTTTTTTAGGAGTCGATAATATCCTCTTATATGCTTTATCCTGTAATTAGAAGAATAGAGTGCTCAACCATTTGGATACATAAGTGTAACTGAATGGTATTCCATCTTTGGATTGTAAGTTTTTCGATGGTGAGATAATGGAACGTAAGAGAAAAATAATAGGGAAGACAAGACAAAATTTATCCTTAAGCCGATTATGGATATCCTATGGGGATACGATATATTATGATATGTCATAAACACTTAGCTATTTGGGCTTCGTAATTTTATATAGTTTGAGAGTGCAGCTCTAAGCTTTTGTAGAGTAGTATTAGAGCTGATAATTGTGAAATGTATATCTAGGATATTGGGTTTTATAATTATCAGGAGCTTGAACTATACAGGTCCATTAGGTCCCCTTTGTTAGCTCATAATAAACTCTATAACAATACAGCATGCTTTTCTAATAAATTTGTGACTTATGTTAAATTATCAGATTGACTAAAATTCGATAGGATCAGATAATTTATGTCTGTTTATTGATTGAATTAATTTTATGAAAATTAATTCAAGATAAACTTGTTGAATTATCTAGAATATTTATTTTCCTAGAGATTATCTAGATATGGTTGCTTCTTTATTAGGTTATTTAAATTAAAATTGAGGCTTTATCCAAAGAATCTCGGGTGAAAAATAAAAAATTCACAGGGATCATTTATCGTAAGTTTAGCAGGCCGATCTTTAGGTTCGATCTATCGATGGAGTAAGTTCAGTAGGCCAATTTATCAGTTGGCCTACCGACCGAACGATAATCTAACCACACATTTTTATGCGATTTTATCATATATTGATCTAGATTCAAATTTTTGAGGCCTTAGATCAGCCTGCCGACAAAACGATAATCTAATCACGTGTTTTTTCTTGATTTTATCAGATATTGATCTACATTCGAATTTTTGAGGCCTTATTTGATAAGAACTAACTCCTGGGTCCAACCATTATGAATAGAGAGTGAAACTCATAGGTTATTTAGATCAATTGAGAGATCAAGAGTAAGCACTCTATACCGTGAGTCTCTAAAACTCCACTGAAGAGCTCTTGTTCACAAATCACGAACGGTAATCCTGGGTATTTCTCAATTAGTTGGAAAGAGAGTCATTGGGAAAGAGCTATACGTTGTGCATCCATTCGCACTCCAATTGTGGATAAAGAATAGCAAAGAAGACTAGTTGGTTGAGGCTCTTTTGGAACGCCCTTCTCTTCACAGATTGTAGGAGGTCTTCAGCATACAAGGTTAGTAAGATCCAATTAATTTATGCATATAGCGTGTCAAACTTATGTTTTAAAAAATACTTTAGTATGAAAAATTGTAAATTTTCGCTGCATACTATTTTTTCAACACTCCGGGCATTAGAGGACTCGTCGGAGAGGCCGGGATCATATCCCATTAGGCATACGGGGCTGCAGACAATCCTGAAACCCTTGTGTTACCTTCAGTAAACCAGAGGGTGACCCAGTGTGTGGAAATAAGTAACAACTTTTTGCTGCTCTGTAGAATTTGGCCTGCTGCAGCTTCTGCATCGAGAAGAACTCCCACAATTACCAAACAAGAATAAAGCTAGTTGAGATTTTGGATACAGTTAAGGCGGAGAACCCCATTTCTTCTTTTGGGCATTAATTTCGCTTAAATCTCCTCCATTCTGCTGTATCATCATGTCATCTTCTTCGCAAATTGCAAAGTTCTCTTATGTGCAGGAACGAAGGAGCCTTGGGCCCGGGAGCCCCCAACATATTTTTTAATTTTTTTACTCTATGTATGCATGTGTATAGGCATATATATAACAAATTAAACAAACCCACCCCCAATTCACTAAAGGGTCTCACATAATTTAGAAAGCCTTTTAGCTTGGCAAGAAAGGAAAATAAAGAAAACAATATATATAATGTTTTTTAACTACTACTCTTTAATTGTAGGGTTATTTTATGCTACTGCACAACTGTAAGCGTTAAATGATCGTCCGAATAAGGTAAACGTCAACTTGCTTTTTCGTATAACATGCTTAGTCCAAGGATTCATTCTCAACTTCAGAATAAAAAAAATTAATTTAATTTACAGAGAATTATCTGGAATTTTTTTGTTATAAAGCCCATGGTAGTTGATGACCAATTTAAAACTTATACTACTGATGTTCATCCTAATAAAAATTCTTGGTATTAAAAAATATTGTTGATCCTCTGAAAAGAAAAAACGGTTAAAACCCAAAAAAATGTATTCTATTAATTTATCGACTCATGACATCAACTCTAATTCTAAATGCTATAACTGATAATGTGGAAAAGATTTTTTTTTTTTTTTTTTTGTTAAGAATTGCTATGCTAGAATAAGCGATGGTCAATTGATAAATAATATTTTTTTTTTGTACTTCGATAAGACAACTTCAATAGTCTTAATAATAAAATTATTAAGCAGTATTTTCCAAATATATATGAAACAATGTTTAAGGCGTTAACAATTGATTTTGACAAAATTTTTGCTACCTGACAATAATTTTTTGCCTCGTCACTGCTCATGTGGTCAGGCCTATATATCTCCAGGGTTTTTTGGTGGAAATTTAACCGCACACATAACATTATAAGATTCACAAAGGAGTTTATAAATATATATATATATATATATACACACACATATATGTAAATATGAGGGACTTTTGGCCCACCATGCACTAAAACCTACCCTTTTCACTTATAAGTCATGTCATAACATATTAATGTTGAAAGCAGCTTTTTGAACATCAGAATAGATTAATTAGTCATTCTAATGGTGGGACATTAGTAAGCTTAATTTCTTTCTATGTATATGTGTGTGTTTCCAACTTCGTTGACAAGCAACAGATATCTTTATGATTTGATTACATCCCATACCTACAATTTAATATTGGAATTAAGCAATCACATTTCTTCTCCTTTAATCAAGACCTCTGAAAATTAGCAAAATAATCACACATATGGTAAACGTGAACAGGAGTAATTAATATGTATTAATATCATCTGCCGACCATTAAGACTATTCATTAATTTTCTAGATTAATTATGTAAGCCTGCCGCCAGCACTAACCACTCAATCCAGCAAACTTTTTTTTTTTTTTTTGGCTAAGAATTAGAAGCCTTAATTTTATACTAAAAGCAATCAAAAACACGTAAAAAAAAATGGCTGCAGGTATAAACTAACGGTAAAATCACACTCGACTCCATTTAAAGGTGAAGAGTTTGAATCGTTCACTCCAAATTCAAAAAAAAAATACATAAAAGAAAAATAAATAAAAACAAACATATAAATTGTTATAACAGTTTATCATCAATGTAAAAATTACATCTATTTTTATCACTATAAAAAAATTAATTATGACAAAAAAAAAATTAAAAATTTTATACTATTATAAAATCTTTATTTTTTTTTTTAACTTCTTAATATAAGAAAATAATTCATGCAAATAATAAATTAGACTTTACAACTTAACATTTTTTTTTTTTTTGACAACGTTTAGAAGATGAGTTTTATTTGTGACTAAAAAAGTATGTTACATGGAGGTGGTCATGGCTTACCAATAGCCGTACAGGAATATGTATTCATTTCTGGCCAAGGCGTATTGTTTTTTGTTTTGACAAGAGAGCGAATAATCTCGAAGCACAAAAAAGTTTCTAAGCGAAAGAGATAGGAATGAAAACGTTGCTGTAAGGCACTACGTTGTACCCCAATCAACTTTCAACACAAACCACAGACAATAATGCTTTCTTTGAAACATGTATGAGACTGCGTCAATGTTAAAAAATTGTAGCAAATAATACTTTTATAAAATTAATAATAAATAAATAAATTTTAAAAATATTCATAATAATTTACAAATTTACTAGGCATATAGAAAATTAAATTACTAGATGAAAATCTAATTACTACGAGTAAAGAAATATTTTTAAAACGTGTAAATTTTCTATTTACTATAATTCATCACAAATATTTATAAATCAGCAAGTTACTTTCATTATTTGGGTAAAAATGTTGTAATTTAAATCTTTTATTTTTTGCAAATTAATGAGGTTACTATCTTTTTCGATCAAGTCATTTAATTGACTTTTGATCACATAAGAAAACATACAGACATATATGTGTATGTTTTTATGTGTACGGTACACAATATTGCATCATCAAAGAAGAACAATTATGGTAGGCTCTAAGGGAGCACTGAATTAAACTTAATAATTAAATCGTCGTTATTTAGTATAATGACAAGCACGAGTCATTCCCGTAAAGAATTAGTTCTAATAAATTAGTCATCGACTCAATTAAAACACAAGCAACACTAAAACTAAACACAAAATTAGAGGGTTTTGAATATTAACTACATAACTAAATTAAACAAAATACAAAAAATAAATAAATGCAAACAATAATTATAAACCTAGTTTAGGAATCAATCTACACCACTAAACAATAACCATAAAATTAATCACATGATTATTCCTAATTTTTTATCGAAACTACTAACCATAGATAACAACAAGTTATGCTATCTCAATCTTCTTCTTTTTTTTGCTGTGTCATTTAATAATATAGGCTTTTTGTTAAATCTCTTTCCATTAAATAATCTAGAACAAATTCTTTAGATTTAACCTTACGTAAGCATTAAGATGAGAATATATTGATCTAAACAATAAACATATAAGCTCAGTC
Source organism: Artocarpus hirsutus (assembly GCA_946598075.1). Classification (NCBI taxonomy): domain Eukaryota; kingdom Viridiplantae; phylum Streptophyta; class Magnoliopsida; order Rosales; family Moraceae; genus Artocarpus; species Artocarpus hirsutus. Next base: position 6,163 of record CAMOHE010047030.1, read on the forward strand.
TATTCAACTTAAGTTATGTTCTACATCCCAATCACATAAAAGCCTCTTGCAATTATTGACCACAATTTGCTACTAATAATTAAAAAAATAAGATAATTATAGATCAAGTCTCCTAATATAGCAATAGACAATTCTCAAGTCTTATTTAGTTGTGCATCAAAACAAAACAAGGCAATCATGAAGAAAAATTCTAGAAGAACATAGGCAATTTCAATTGAAAAATCGAAAATAGCTTTAAAAATCAATTATATAGTTATATCTAGGGTTTTGAAATCACCCTTAATCCAAAAGAAAACTAAACTAAATACATTGAAATATAATAAGAAATTAGAGAAAGGATAAGAAGAAGAACAATAATAGCATCAAAGAGTCCTTCACGCGGATGATACTCCTTGAGCCACCACTAGAGCTTCTCTCTCATCTCTTTACTCCTAAACATAAGAAAAACTGATAAAAAGACCCTAATTGTGTACCAAAGTGATGTATTTATAGGGTTACAATATTAGGATAAAAAGCAGTAAGTTTAGACCCTTTTTGGACCAAAATTCAAAGCAAAATCAGAAACACATGCGAGGGCATTGGTTTTTGAGCGTGTCCCTAGGCACACAAGGCCACCATTTCTAGGTATTGGGGCGCCGCGCCTTTGACCACTAAGGGCGCCACAGGTCTGGTCCAATTTTGTTGATTTCTTCATTTTGGCACTCAAAACTCATCCTATGACCCCGGTGAGTTTGAAATGAGTAAACATAATCTTGACATCCTAAATCTTCCATTTTAACCCTCTTTATTTTTCTTGATATTAAAACACCTACAAAACACAAAAAACACAAATAAAACCCAAGAAATTAACAAAATAATACAAGAAAGAGTGATAGAAAAATATGTCAAATTAAACACTTATCAAATTCCTTCAACAAATTCATATATATCAATCAAAGACCGGTTGTATCTTATATATCTAATATCTACGCTTTTTTAAATTCTGTTAGATCGTGTACAATATATTTTACACATGCTTCCTAAATACTGGTAGGTAGTCTTGATGGAATGATTTAATATTTCTCAAACTAAGCATTAATATTGGGATCAGACCAGCAGGCTAAATTATATATTCAATAGGAGAACGACAATAGACTGCTAATAAAAATTTAAAAAGAAATAAAATTAAAAAGAAATGAGAACACAATTATTTAGCGTGATTCAATAATATGTCTATGTTTATATGAATTAGGACATGGGTGAAAACTCACAGTGAGGAGAATTATTAAATACAAATTACTATTTGTAGAATGAATCAACCAACTAATCCAAATCTATCAATTCTCCTAAAACTAGTACATTTCCATATTTATCGAAAATAACTGCAATTAAATTGAATTGATCGCTAAAGATAGCTATGTACTAATGCCAACTTTCATAAAATGCTCCCACAATATGAAGTTATAGTCGGAAATTTCAATTTTAGACTAATTGAAGGAACTGAAATGGGTATAGTTGATAGTATTGGTAGCAAAGTAAGCTCGTGCAACTCACGTGATGAAACTTGTCAATTTTTAGCATTTTTCTTGTAAATGTACTATTAACATAACATTTGAAAAATTCGACCACCGTTAATGTGCCAACTAAAAGTTAAATCAAAGACTTAGAGGCTAAAAATAAAATTAACCAATTTTATATTATTCCTAAAACAGAGTTTTAATCGGTCGTTTCTTTTGTTTGAATTTTATCACTTCTATCTGCTGATTCTTGAAGTGATACAAAAACGAAGTTTTTTCTTTTTGGTTCAGCAAGTGAGTTAAATTAAAACTTCAATAATTGAAGTAAATTAATAGCATATGTACTTTTTTTTGTTAATTTATATATATCTTTTTAAAATAGTTTCCTCTTGTAAGTATAAAATTTAAATAGTAGTATACTCTAATTTTTCTTTGTGTAAGTTTCTAAATATGAAATAATGTGTCAACATGACAAAAGAGATCTATGTATTTTTTATTCGGTGTAGGGCCAGGAGTGCTCCGGTTAAAAACAGGCAGTTTTTAATCAGCTAGATTCCGATTGAAGGCAGATGTTTGTGAAAAAATACAAACCAAGAGTCACCCGATAATAATAACAAGTGTTTTGAGCAATTTTCGACCAATGGTGGTTGGTTTTACGACCGGTTTTAGACAACAGTAACTAAACAAACTGCAAATAGTATTTCAATAGTAACCTAATTGGTTCCATTGTTTTTGGTGCAAATAAAATGCATTAAGTGACCTAAAATACCCAACATTTTGGAGCAATAATATATTTGGTAAACAATAAAAACCAAGCAAATTAGTAAGAAAATTCATAATGAAACAGTCAAGTTCAAAGTTTTCAAGTTTTAACATATCATAGAGTTTAATATGTGATATATTATTATAATTTATATTTATATTTTTCAAGCAAAACTTGCTCGTTGGGTTGGGTTTTTGACTGACGGGGAAACTCCTTGGCCGAACTGCTCACTTTGTGGGCGGCCGGTTTTGCCATTGAAATTGTTTTTTCGGTTTTTTTTTGTTATTTTGCCGGTTGGTTTCCTGGTTTCGGTTTCTTTGAACAGCTGTAGTGAACCCTATGCTCCTACTATATTAAAAACTAAGAATATAAATGAAGTTTTTTGAAAATAGTTTGTACAATATTTGAATTGAGAAATTTATGAACAAGAATAATAAATTTTAAAAAGATTTAGAGGAGCCGTTTAGACTGGGAGGAGTATCCTCCTTGACCCAGCTTGCACAATTTCCTGGTTTGATGCTTTTTCCCTATCAATTATGTTTATTTTATCATTTATAATATAGCCTTCAAACTTCCAGAACAAAGTTGATGTGAATCAAACGAGAGTTAAAATTTAGATATCATGTTTAGGATATTTGCTCCTTTTTTTTTTTTTCATAGAACTAAATTTCTTCCGTTTGGTACATAGGTTCGAATTGGTATGACTTTAAATGTTATGGTTCGAATCGACGATTTTAAATTTATGTAATTTAAAAGATAGTTTTCAACTGATATTTGAAATATAAATGTCTAAACATAAAATAAAATATCACATTAGAGAACTCATGTTTGAATATATAAATTTAAACTAGCGTTTAGGAAGGAAAATAAAAATAAGAAATATTCTTATTATAGAGAACGATTTAAACTGGTTAGAATATTAAGTAGGGATAAAGTTCTTGAAACTCAAGAGTTAAAATGTTTTGAACCATCATTATTGTTCTAAATTATTGTTTTATTTTGTTTACCAAAAGCAGTTCAAGTTAGTGGCATAGATTTAAACAGTTGGAACTCTTGTGGTTTAGCATTTTTCCGTCCCTAAAAAGTTAATTTTCTTGGAAATGTTCCCATATAAGTCCTAAAATGATCTAAAACATAATTTCTGTGGATTATTAAGGTTGATTTGTTTTCTAAATTCAAAAATTAAAGAGAGAAAGAGCAAAATGGCATGTTTAGATTAAAACTTAGTATATAAAAATGTCAGGTAGTATTAAAATATGTAAAAAAAATAACATATCATAAGAAATTGATAATATCTTATGAGATATTGAGAATAAAAACCCTAAATTACCTCGTTCTCTTTTACATCTTTTGCCCTTCTCTCTTGCTAGCACCATTGGAGATCAAGATATGCAGTATTAATCTGGTAATATTGTATTACCATGCAAACATAAAAACTCATCAACGACTTTGTAGGACCGCCAGTTCAAATTTGTTAAATCTCATATTTACTTTCATGAAGTCTCAAATTATATAATTTTATCAATATTTACTACTTTTTTTATTTGCGTCATACATACTAATTTTAGTTTTGTTTTGCTCAAGTACTAATTTTTTAGCTGATAACCTCATATTGAAAGCCAAATTTCTAACTTAAATAAGTTATTTGCAACCATTAGTTACAATTTTTATACTAATAAACCCTCATCTTTATTTGCTGTATTTTATTTCATTCAGAGTGAACGAGAAAGAGAAGACAGACGAAAGTAATTAGGAAAAAGAAACATTTAGATATATTCTATTATTGGGAATATTCAGTCAATTTCAGTGTGTGCACGTCAACACACGACACACACACGAACAACAGTCAAAAAAGAGGTTAAGCACACGTTACCATAAAATATGACAATGTTGAATTGAAAACAGTTAAGTGCACAGAAGTATAGCTGTTTTTTACGGTCCTTCCGGAAGGATCATCCTTCAAACATAACACATAAAAAAAATAATAATAACATAATGATCATTAAATATAACATTAATGTGTAAGTTGTGTATAACTAAACTTTATGTTATTACGTCAATCTAACATTGATGGATATTAAAAGCATGTAATATAGTCTTTAGATAACTAAATTTTTTAATTTTACATCAATTGAACATTGATGTTACGTTTAATGACTATCATGTTACATTTTTTTTTTTATATATATTACGTTGAAGGTCCTGCCAAAGGAAGACAGTAAAAAGCCCTAAAATATAAACGAGAAATAGGAGCATATTATAATTTAAAAAAAAAAAACAAAGATTGTTTTGATGATCAAATTTGGTGTGAACGGATATGAGATATGGATAATGGAACGCATTGAAGGACATATTATGATTACTTATGTAGCTAATGGAAGTTAGGTGGCAGCATTAATGCATACGCTATACAGACGAGGAAGCACTAGCTTGTGTGCCCAAGTTGACATATTCTTAATTTCCCTTCAGTATTTATGGACCCTATTCCTCCTAACTATAGCCTCTTTATTTAAATATTAATTCAACACAGAAAAAAAAAATGAATACTATATAGTTTAGTGATACATCATATTCTTTTTCAAGTGTGCATCTTAATAATTTGGCTAAACTCTTAACTCCTACATCATTCTAAACAAAATAATGGTCAGCAAATTATTCACTATATTTTGAAGGTAGTTTATATGACGATTGATTTGCCGACACGTAAGGGAAACATGCATATAGAAAAACTCATTTGCTTGCAAATTAAACCCAAGAGCAATTTCACATCATCTATATGTAACGTTGAAATTTTGAGTTCAATTCAAATCGGCCTTTTGAATCAAAGTAAGGAAAGATGTCTTAATCTCCATATACGCAGTATCAACTTTTGGCAGTATAATCTTGATGTTAGCAATAAATTTTCCAAATAAATTGAATGTTAGGTAAGATTGTTGACAAGCTTCTAGCAAATTAGCTAGTCCAAACCAAAGATAGGAGCAGCCGTTAAGCCAAGAAGCGAGAGAGAGAGAGAGAGAGGACATAGGTATAAAGACAAATAGGGAGAGAGAGAGAGAGAGAGAGAAAAGAGGAGAGAGAAAGAAAGTGTGTTTGTGTGTGAGAAATGAGAATGATGGAAAGGAATTGGTGGGGATGAAAATGCTAGGCACCTTCTATGGTGCACTAAGGAAAAAAAAAATACAAATACAAATTCAAATACAAAGGAAAGAAAGAAATCCCACAGAGCCATATTTGAAACAAAACCCCCCAAAACATCAAGGAAAACAAAAAATTCTGGACTCCTTGTGGGCCCCACATCCGCCATACCCAAGAGCCACTGCCCACCTCAACTCCTCCCACATCCCAACCCCATCATTGCCGCCAAAGCACTCTCTCTCTCCCTCTCTCTCTCTCTCTCTCTCTAACACCACCATTTGCGCCCGAAGAGAAGCAGTTCCACTTCTCTCCATTTCCCACTAAACTCTGCTTCAAAGAAAACAGAAAAGCAGAGTTTATTTTTATATGGAAGTTGTTTTTCCTGATTTCTTCTTTCTTTGGCTCTCTTTCAAGTTATGAGTTGGTGCTAAAGAGCCTTGTTTTTGTGTTTTGGATTTGCTTTCTTGGGTTTTTAAGAAATGGGGAACTGTTTTTGCAGAAGAGAACCTTCCATTTACAGAGTGTCTTCTAATGCAAAGTCAGGTTGGTTTCTTCATCAAGTTTTTTCACCTTTTCACTGCATGACTTTAAATTCTGTTAATGGGTTTTTCCAAACTTACAATCCTACAAATGGGTTTTTCTCTCTTTTGTTTCCTTTTTGGTTCTTTCTTTTGTGTGTGTTGAGAATAAATTTGGATGCAATTGACCATGCTCTATTTTTCTCTGTTTTTATTTTCTTGCATGATCATTGAGTTACGTGTCTTTTCCTTCTTTGTACAATAATTTCGAATTGTACATATATTTCTATTAACGTTCACGTATTCAATGTTTGCAAAACATAGTTTTTTTTAATAGATTCTAATAATAGCAAAGTATAAAGCTACAACCGTTCTTTTGATGCCCTGTTTCTACTGTTTCTTTGTTGGCATTCAAGTGAAGTAAGTTCTTAGATTCACCATAATTTACTTTAGAATTTCCTACTATTATTGCGTAACCAAAGGGTATACTTTTTTTTGTCAAAAGCAAAAAAAAAAAAAAAAAAGAAGAAGTACTTGAAATTTTCCCACTCATGAAGGTGGTCCATTTGCCTTTCTTTCATGTGCTGAGTAGTGGGTACTCGTCTCTCTGTGTAGTGCGCTGATTCTTATCTTACTACTATTTTACCTTAAATTATATCCTTTGCTTCAAAGTCAATTCTTTCCTCTTACTTTCTAATTAAATTAAACTTTTTGCCTTTTCATTATCTTTAGCTTTGTCACGCTTCATATAGATTCAAGATCAGAGGTTGCTAGCTAGAGTTTGTCTGTCTCTCTTTCTCTCTCCTCTTGATATAATTCTTTACTAAGAATAAAATATCTTAGGATTTTTAGATGGACCCTCTAATTTCGTTATATTTAAAATAGAAAGATATAAAAATGATCTTTTTCCTCGTGTTTGTATAGTGGTGGGAACCACAGTTTTCACCACCAAATCAGTTATAAACAGTACAAAGCTCTCACATACTACAATAACAATAAAAAAAATTGCTATAGTCTAAAGCTCTCATATACTACAGTAAAAGTTGTTCTAACTATTGGTTTCTACCACCATTTCAAACACCCTATTTGTTGCTTTAAACTAATAGAGGTTAGAGGTTAGAGGTTTGGAGGCCTTTTTTGTAATTGGCTCAGATTTTTATTTTGAGGAAGTTCAAATTACTATTTGAGAAACGATTGACTACATGGTACTAAATTGGTTTTTTGGAGTTATTTTTACGTTAACTTCAGAAGTTCATAAGGCTTATTTTTGAAATTCACAGTCTTAATGCATTTTTTTATGGGGATAATTTTATCTTATTGTAATTCTGTAGCCATAACTTTTATCTTTTTTACTTCAACAGTAAAGGTGGTTCTTAAAAAAAAAAATTTTACGTTTAACTTCAGAAGCTCATGAAACTTTTTTTTTTTTTTTTTTGTCAGTGGATATGTATGGGATAAAAATTCATAAGCTTACTGCAATGTTCTTTCTTTCAAGAAGACAAATTTAGCTTAAATTCCGAAGCTACTAATTGATGAAATTTAGACGTTAATTTTAAGAAAAAATTACAATACGTGCCCAAATTATTGTTATGAAATTAAAATCTAACACAATATTTAAAATATCCTAAAAATATCCTTAATGATATAGTAATTATCTTAATGGTATTACATATTGTACTATATAATTACATATAAATAATTTTAATGATATCATTATAAGACATTTGTAAAATTTTTACAAATTAGAGTCATATTTCAATTCAATAAACGTAATTGGGCTAATTGTCTCATTAACCTTAATTTTAAAAGGTCGTCCTATTAAGTAGGATGATCTAATATTTTTATAAGCTGATATTTGTTTGCATATTTAAGCAATGTAGGGCCCGGGTTAATTCTACCCTTTTCTCATCCCTATGATATAGTGTTTTCTTGTTGGGTTTTGATATCAAGATAGAATTTGTCCATTCTAAAAACTTAGACTTCTATTTTAAAAGATTAACTTATTAGATTTCTATATTTACATGATCAAGGACTCAAATTTATTTTACCTTTTACATGACTTGTATCTTTCTGTTTTTTAAGGGCAAGATGCACTATTTTCACATTTAGGAAGAAAAGAGATGAATTTGTTCACTCCAATGTAATTTGCTGGTTTTAACATGTGATTTTTTTTGTCCTTTCATCACGCTTTCCAGAGTCTCCAAAGGAACAGAGTCCCTCAACGAAACCTAGGAATGATAGTAGAAAATTACCATCAAATCCCGAAGAAGTGGAGAGCTTACGCCGTGATTCTGCAGCTAATCCGCTGATCGCATTCACCTTCAATGAACTAAAGCTAATGACAGACAATTTCAGGCCGGATCGAATGTTGGGCGGCGGAGGGTTTGGTAGTGTCTATAAAGGGTTCATAACCGAGGACTTAAGAGAAGGACTAAAACCACTTGCAGTGGCTGTAAAAGTTCATGATGGTGATAATAGTCATCAAGGACATAGAGAATGGCTGGTAACTTGTGTTCTAAGCAACATAAATAAATAACAAAAATTGAGATCCAATAAGCATAACTTCTCTTCTTTGTAATAAGTTTGTAAGTTATCTTGTATTTACATAGAGATTTGTGTGCTTTTAGGCAGAAGTTATATTTTTGGGGCAGCTTTCACATCCAAATTTGGTCAAGCTGATCGGTTATTGTTGCGAAGACAAGCACCGGGTGCTGATATACGAGTGCATGGCTCGTGGCAGTGTCGAAAACAATCTATTTTCCAGTAAGTACTTTTTTGCATTATTTCCTGTCAATCTATGTTGGTGCTGTAAATTTTGTTTCTTTAGAGTCTGTATGTGTAATATGAATGGAGAATGCAAAGTTGATGATTAATGTTTGAATGACATTGATTACATGATTCAGAAATGTCAGAAGTCCTAAGGTTTTTTGTGTTAAAAGTTACTTGTGGCATGTGTAAGAATTTTTCAGGAAATTTTTTAGTGTGATTTTTTTTTTTTTCTTTTTTTGCATGGGCCATTTCTTAGATGTTTAGTCTGTTTCATATGCATAATATTTCCTCCATTTTTGCAGGAGTGTTGCTTCCTATGCCATGGTCCATAAGAATGAAGATTGCATTTGGTGCTGCAAAAGGGCTTGCCTTTCTGCATGAAGCTGAGAAACCGGTCATTTATCGCGATTTTAAAACGTCGAATATTCTTCTGGACTTGGTTAGAAACTCTCTCATCTTTTTCTCCAACGTGACAAACTAATGAACAATTGGATGGGACTTGTTTTAAGACATTGCTAGAGGACATTACAAATTTATTTGAATAAATAATAAAAAATGCCTAGAAATCCATAGTAAACAGAGCCATAAATTAAACATCCTAGATGGAAAAGAAAGTCTAGTTTGTTCGCTCTGTTCACTGGATAACTTGGCAAATGCCAACTGCAGCATTGATTACGCTTATTTTAATTTGGATCAACATTTTTAACTGCAACTATACCTAAGTTACGAACTGTTCCTAGATTTTATGGCTCAATCGGTTTTTTTTTTTTTTTATTTTAGCTTAGAATTCTTTTGTGTTCTTGAAACAGGACTATAATGCAAAGCTATCAGACTTCGGCCTTGCAAAAGATGGGCCAGAGGGTGACAAATCTCACGTTTCTACGCGCATAATCGGGACATATGGCTATGCTGCACCAGAATATATCATGACAGGCATGTTTCACAATTCAAGATCATCATTTTCAATCAAAAACAGGGCTGGAGCCACCCACAGACGAGGGTGGGTGACTGCCCCCTTGAACTTTTGTTTTCTTCTAATTTTGTATACAAAATTTTATAGAACTTGTGTTTTATCCTCCTAAAATTGTATATCGCCCCTCCCCTAAAATTATATTCCTTATAAGTCATTAGTTTAATAATGTCCCCGCTCACCATCATTAACTTTTGGGGCTCTGCCCCTGATCAGAAAGGCTTTTCTAGGTTTGTAATGATCCAACATGCATTTGTGCGACTTTTGGACTAAAATCATTATTATTCTTCCATTTTTGGCAGGCCATTTAAGTCCGAGAAGTGATGTGTACAGCTTTGGTGTTGTTCTTCTAGAGCTTTTGACAGGAAGAAAGTCATTAGACAAGTTGCGACCGGCGAGGGAGCAGAACCTCACAGATTGGGCTCTTCCCTTTCTTAAAGAGAAGAAGAAGTTGCTTAACATCATAGATCCAAGACTGGAAGGAGATTACCCCATCAAAGGAGTTCACAAGGCAGCCATGCTAGCTTATCACTGCTTGAACCGAAACCCGAAGGCAAGGCCTCTGATGAGAGACATAGTAGATTCTTTGGAGCCTCTTCTGGTCACTGGTGAAGTTTCTGATGAGAAAAGTACCATAACTGTGATTACTAGCCAGGGTCCAGGTGCTGAAGTTAAAATGAAAGATTATACAAAACTGTACTAGTTGTCATGGCCACTGACTTCTTTTCAATAAGGGGCTTTTTTTTTTTTTTTTTGGTGAATTAGATAGGTTTTCTTGTGTGTATCTGTAACGAGAAATAACATACTTCTTTGGGTATGAGTAGATGGTTTTGATAAGAACAAACAATTGGGATACTGTAAAAATTTGTAAAAGATGAAATATAAAAGCAGATGTTTCCCTACGCTTTGTAGAATGAAGTTATTGTAATCTATAATTCAATGATTTTGACATGTCAAAACTATATACATATCAAAACATAAAACGAAAGCGTGTAAAACTGTCTTTACCTCCTGCCATTGCTCTGTATTGTATAAAGCTGGTTTGAGATGCTGCAGTTGAATATTGCACCACTTGTTTTTGGTGCTTCTCTTGATGCTTCCAAGTCCTCTCAAAAAACTCAATTGATGGTGTTGGTTTTTAAAAAGAATATTCTGGACTTGGGGACCAAGTTTTTGTTCAATACAAAATGAACGTAATTTTGTTTCTGTTTTCATATATCAATCCTCCCATCAAGGAAACATATATATATAGCAACAAAAAATTCAGTTATTAAAATTGGTTTAATGGGAAATAAATAGAGACCATTTATGAAAACTGTTACACAAATAAAGTGGTTTCAATTTTGAAACCGCTGGAATACAAATGGTTACATTCTCCCACTTGGTCTCCATATTTAACATTATATTCATTAATCCCAAACTTTTAAGGAAACAAATACATGAATCATGACGATAGTTCCTCTAATTGTGAGTATTATCTTTCATGTATTACTATGTGTTGTTTTCCAAACTTTATTCCTTATATGGTAACTTAACTTTATGAATAAACCCAATGTTTATTCTTAGTCCTACTAAATGTGAATTTTCCTTCAATAACTTTATGCGCAAATCAAATATGAGAAAACATCACAACTGAATAAGAGTTTCATTAAGATTGTAAATTGTATGTACAAACAAATTTACGTTGTGGAACCAAGTTCCATCTGTACTACATGATCCTTAAATGACTTTGGTGGCATTGCTTTTGTCAAAGGATCTGCAATCATTAATTCAGTGCTTATATGTTCAATGACCACTTTATTTTCCTAATGCGTTCCCTTATGGCTAAGTACTTAATGTCGATATGTTTACTTCGACTACCACTCTTATTATTCTTAACCATAAATACAGCAGCTGAATTGTCACAATATATTCTTAATGGCCTAGACACAGAATCTACAATTCTAAGGCCTGACATGAAACTCTTCAACCATACACCATGTGAAATAGCCTCAAAACAAGAAAGGAACTCTGCCTCTATTGTGGAAGTAGCAACCAATGTTTGCTTTCCACTTCTCCAAGATACAGATCCTCCAGTTAGCATGAAAATATAACAAGAAGTTGATTTTCTCGAACCAACACAGCCAACAAAGTTTAAATCGGAGTAGCTAATCACCTCTAGATTGTCGGTTCGCCTATACATAAGCATGTAATCCTTTGTACCTTGAAGGTACCTCATCACCTTTTTTGCAGCCCTCTAGTGGTCAATGCCTGGGTTACTCTGATATCTGCCCAACATTCTCACAGCAAATGCAATGTCAGGTCTTGTGTAGACCTAAGCATACATAAGGCTTCCAACAGCTGAAGCATAAGAAATATTGCTCATTTGATTTCTCTCGAAATCATTCCTTGGCATTGGTTCAGATTGAACTTATCACCCTTCACAATGGGTGCTACACTTGATGAACAATCTTTCATCTGAAATCTATCTAAGACTTTATTGATATAGGTTTCCTGCGATAGTCCCAAAATGTATCGAGATCTATCCCTATAGATCTTAATGCCAATGACATAAGATGCCTCACCCATATCCTTCATATCGAAGTTCTTAGAAAGGAATTGTTTCACCTCATATAGAAACCCCTTATCATTGGTAGCAAGAAGGATATCATCTACATACAAAACAAGGAAACAAATCTTGCTCCCACTGACCTTCTGGTATATGCATTGATCCATGATGTTCTCTTCAAAACCAAATGAAGTAATGACATCGTGGAATTTCAAATACCATTGACGGGAAGCCTGTTTCAAACCATATACGGATTTCTTGAGTTTGCACACCAATTTCTCACCATCACTAGAGGAGAATCCTTTAGGTTGTTTCATGTAAACCTCTTCCTCTAGATCACCATTGAGGAATGTCGTTTTCACATCCATCTGATGTAACTCAAAATAAAAATGAGCCACTGATGCCATAATCACACGAAAGGAGTCCTTTTTAGATATAGGAGAAAAAGTCTCTGTGTAATCTATACCCTCCCTTTGAGTGAATCCTTTAGCAACAAGTCTTGCCTTATATCTTTCAATGTTGCCTAATGAGTCCTTCTTTGTCTTGAAAACCCATTTGCATCCAATGGCTTTTACACCATTAGACAACTTGACAAGATCCCAGAGCCCATTAGATGACATAGAGTTCATCTCTTCTTTCATACCACAAGTTAGATTCCTTAAAACTCATGGTTTGTGAAAATATTTTTGGATCATTTTCAGCTCCAATGTTGTATTCAGATTCTTGTAGATACACAATATAGTCATTAGGAATGGCTGATCGCCTTACTCTAGTAGATCTCCTTAATGCAGATTCAACATTCTCTTGAGGAGCATGTTGATCAACTGGCTGTTCAACAAGTTCTTGTAACTGTTGTTCAGCTGGATCTACTACTTCTTGATCAGCAATCTGTGGAACTTGAATAACTAGCTGTTGTTCAACACGCGTTTGAACTATAGGCATGTTGTGTATAACAATCACTCTATCACTTGAAGTGGAAGGCTGAGCATTTGTATGATCTTTCTCTGGAACAGTGTTCCAAGATCGATCGCTCCCACTAATCAAGTCATTCTCAAGAAATTTTGCATTCTTTGATTCCACAAACCTAGTAGTATGTGATGGACAATAAAATCTGTATCCCTTAGACCGTTCAGCATAACTAACGAAATACCCACTTATGGTCCTTGGGTCTAGCTTTTTTTCTTGTGAATTATAAATTCTTACTTCAGATGGGCATCCCCAAACGCGTAAATGTCGCAAACTCGATTTCCAACCTTTCCATAACTCGAATGGTGTCTTTGAGGCAGCCTTGGTCGGAACTCGGTTTAATATATACGTAGCCGTCTTGAGAGCTTCAGTCCACAAGGACTTGGGAAGCTTGGAGTTGCTAAGCATACTCCGCACTATATCCAACAATGTTCAGTTTCTTCTTTCTGCCACACCATTCTGTTCTAGAGAACCAGGCATAGTGTACTAGGCAACTATCCCATGTTCTTGAAGAAACTTCGCAAATGAACCAGGTGCTTGTCTATCTTCGGTGTATCTACCATAGTATTCACCACCTCTATCAGATTTCACTATCTTTATTTGTTTACCATATTGTTTCTCTACTTCAGCCTTAAACGCCTTAAAGGCATCTATAGCTTCATTTTTATTATGAAGCAAGTAGAGATACATGTATTGTGTGTAATCATCAATAAAAGTAATGAAATATTTTTGACCATATCCGTCTATGTCTGGACTACAAATATCCGTATGTATGATCTTTAATATGTCTGAACTCTTCTTGGCACTTTTCTTTGATATATTGGTCTGCTTTTTCTTTATGCAGTCCACACAAGTGTCAAAGTCAGTAAAATCTAGAGTACTAAGTACCCCATCATTTACTAATCTCTTTATTCTCTCAATAGAAATATGACCCAACCTATGGTGCCACAACATAGAAGATTCTTCATTCATAACACATCTCTTAATGCCAGCATTATCATGAACATGCATAGTAGTATAAGAAGTTTCATTTTGTAAATTAATTTTGAAAAGACCATTTGACAACGTACCATTTCCAATAAGTTCAGATCTATAAGACAAACTAAATATAGTGTGTGAAAAATTAAAAGTAAAACCCAACGGTACAAGCCTTGAAACAGAAATTAAATTCCTAGAAAAACTAGGAATATAAAATGTCTTTTCCAACTCTAAAACAAAACCACTACTCAAAACTAAACTGCATGTTCCAACTGCTTCCACATGTGAGCTCATCTTGTTGCCTGAATAGATGCACAACTCACTTCCCACTAGCTTCCTTAGGTTTTGCAACCCCTGCAAGGAATTAGTGACATGGATTGTAGAACCAGAATCAATCCACCAGGTGTTATGTCCAACATCAACCATATTAGATTTATAACAAACAAGTGAGAATTGAGTACCTTTTTTATCAAGTCATTTATGATATTTAGGACAATCCTTCTTTATGTGCCCCTTCTTTTTGCAAAAGAAACACCTAGATTCCTTCTTGATATCAGCTTGTGCATGCAGTTTGCCTTTTCTCTTATTTTTGGCTTGCCCCTTATTCTTCCTTTGAGTTGCTAGATGCACACTGTCTTCCGCTTCCATAAGAAGCCTTCCTTCTTCCTGAACACACATGGTCATCAATTCATTGATGGACCACTTATCTTTATGTGTGTTGTAGGATATTTTGAAAGGTCCATATTGATGTGGGAGAGTGTTAAGGATGTAGTGCACAAGGAAGGTTTCAGACATCTCAACATCAAGAATCTTCAACTGAGCCGCTATATCCCTTATTTGCATGATGTGCTCATGCACACCATGAATTCTGGTGAGCTTTATGGATGAAAACTTCATTATTAAGGTGCTTGCCAAAGCTTTGTATGATGTAGCAAACTGTTCATTAATTGCCTTCATCAAAGCTCGCATATTGTCATATTGCTCCAATGAACCACGTATATCAGTCGAGATCTTGGTCTTTATGAACATTACGTAGAGGCGATTAGATCGCTCCCATTTTTCACAACGATCAACATCATCTGGTTGGTTGGTTTCCGTAATGGCAGGTGGTTCATCCTTGCAGATAGCAAAGTCAATGTTCATTACGCCTAGATGAAGGAGAATTCTCTCCTTCCACACCTTATAGTTATCACCCTTAAGTTTAGGAATGTCACATTGAAAATTAAAGTAATTCAGAGTTTGCAAAGCTACATAATAAAATATACATGCTTATGTTACTAAATTGAGGCTACAATCTTTATAACAAGTTTACCAATGTAAATCATGCGTTAAAAATATGAATCAAATGACATAAAAATTGCCTGTGGGCTAAATTTTTTATTCAAACATATTCATATATCCTTATGATGACACTGTCAAATTATATTCCTTTCTCTTAATTCCTGTGGGTAAATTAAGAAAGATAATCTGATACATCATCCTAATTAATCATATTAAATATAATAAAAATTTCTATGGGATAAAATTTATTATATTACATATGATTAATCACAAATTAATGTCCTTTTACCATATGTGATTTAAACACTTAATATAATTTTGTATAATCAAAGAGGCTGTGGTTACACTTTAATTATTCAAAATTATATACATCACTAGACATTTATTCTAAAATTTTGCTCATAAATAAATTGCATTTACTTAAAGTAATAAATAAATACGAACAAATAACCCATAATTTATGTACCAATTTTCATTATGCATAGATTAAAATTATACATTCAAAAACATAATTAAGCATATTATTGCACAAAATTTAAATGTACTAAATTATTTAACTTAATATTGCATACATAATTTTAAATCACAAATTATTCATAATGAACACTATATGCACATAAATTTACAAAATTATATCCACAAATACTGTATAATATTCATAACAAATACCAAAAATTATGAATATTCAAAGTTATGAATTTTTCATAAATTAATTCCATAATATGAAAAATTTCATAAAATATCAAATTGTGGATATTATGAAAATCTCATTAAATTATAAAATTTGAAAAATTTTATGAAATTTTCCTCAAAAATATCAATTTATGAAATCTGAAAAATATCAAAAAAATTTCAACCAGTTTTGATCCGTTTCTGCTGACCTAGAACAAAACCCGGCTGTTTCTAAGCCTACCGGACATGGATTTTGACGTTTCAAATCACAGAATTCTTAGAAATCAAGAGTCTAAATGATTTCTCATATCATTTTGAATTAAAAAATGTTAAAATCAAAAACCCAGAAATCAAAAAAAAAAATTTCAACTGTGTGTCAAAAACTGTATATTTCCAGAATTCATTATGCAAGGCAGAAGTCTATATTTGCTCGGATACCAAATGTAATCTATAATTCAATGATTTTGACATGCCAAAACTATATACATATCAAAACATAAAATGGAAGCGTGTAAAACTGTCTTTACCTCCTGCCATTGCTCTGTACTGTGTAAAGCTGGTTTGAGATGCTGCAGTTGAATATTGCAACGCTTGTTTTTGGTGCTTCTCTTGATGCTTCTAAGTTCTCTCAAAAAACTCAATTGATGGTGTTGGTTTCTAAAGAGAATATTCTAGACTTGGAGAGCAAGTTTTTGTTCAATACAAAATGAACGTAAGTTTGTTTCTGTTTTCATATATCAATCCTCCCATCAAGGAAACACATATATATAGCAATAGAAAATTCAGTTACCAAAATTGGTTTAATAAGAAATGAATAGAGACCATTTATGAAAACTGTTACACAAATAAATTGGTTTCAATTTTGAAACCGCTCGAATACAAACGGTTACAGTTATAACATCTGACAACTTGGTCTGGTCCATCCATCTTATAATTGGAAACTTACCTTGATTATAAAACAAATATTGAACTGCAATAATAAAAAGAAAAGATGTCATTTGGCTAAATAAAAACTGGGACAGCACACACGAGCTTGACAAAGCCAATGATATATTCTATATGGGAAATTATATCTAAAGACCTAGTTTGAATTTATGGCCGTAATTGACAGACTGTAATAACAGTAAAACGTACGTTTATTAACTAAAAAAGTAGAAAATGTTAACAAAAGATTGGTTAAAGAAAAAGTATAATTTAGGTTCGGTAAATTCTGACGTTATCAAATTTGATTATGAGATTAATTTGAAATTTATTGCTAAATATATCTCGTATTTACCATATTTGATTATGGGGTAAATCTAGATTATCCGAATTTGGCGGTAGTTAAATCCTAAAAAAAATATCATCTATTGTTTTCTATTTCATCCTTAAGAAAATTAGGTGGCATGTCTTAACTTTTATGCATGTTTCCTTTAATCCACGACCATCCCATGTATTATCATCTAATATAATTGTTGCTTACGGATCACTATGGTGCCTTGATTTGTTAGTTTCAAAAACTGTGTTCCTTTCTGTTGTTGCCTTTTGTTTCTTTGTACAGGTTTAGGAAGTTATTTTGATGGAGTTTTACTAAATTTTGTTTTGTTTTGTTTTGTTTTGTTTTTTTCCAGACTTGCCATGAACATCATGATGTTTTATGCTGTGGATAAATAGTTGGCATGATGATATCAATAGTAGGGATTAATCACACCATCCGTATTGTATGGAATAAATCATATGTTAAAAGGTTGTAGGTCGCTATTAATATTGTTAATGTGCATTTTGTTTACTAGTTTTGATGCACGCCTGATCGGACGTATGTGTAATTATGTACATAATCTTACAGTTTTTAACATTTTTATGATGAGAATAATATTAGTGTTAATTATTATTATTTAATAATCAATAAAACCATAATATTTATATCTACTTTTTTTTTTTATACTTTGTAGCAAAATAATAAAATTATATCTTAAGAGTATATTATCATGGTGTCTTTAGGAGAATCTTTTTTTTTTTTTATTTGGCTTTTATACTTTTTTCGTCATTTTTCTTATTATTTGATAATACGGGAGAAGAGTTAGTGTGGGATGAGATAGAAATTAGGTAAAAAATTAGTTGGGATATTTTTTCGACCTATGATGCATCCTATCTCTCTTGTCATTTATTAAAAATTATACTATAATTATTTTTTAACTTTTTGACCAAAATAACTGAAATATATATTTGATTTTTTAGGGGATAAATTTTTAAGTTTTTCACTTTTGAAAATAATAAACGCTTGGATATATATTTTTTTCTACAGAGAAATAATTTGTGGTAGTTAATACCTAATGCCCATAACTAATAAAATAAGCTACATGACAATTGATGACAAATTTCTAGTAAAGAAAAGAATTTACTAATTTTATTATCTATATTTTTAAAACTCATATTAATGTTTACATATGGAGCAATACTCATTGAGTCGAAAGAAAACAATTTTAGCTTATATTCATTAACCTAAAAAGTAATATATAATATAAGGTATAATGTGTAATAGAAGTATAAGCCTTGGTTAATGCAAGGCATTGTATTATTCTAAGTTAAAAAATAAATAATTTTGAGCTATTGGATTAATTCACACGTTGGTTGGAATTCAATTTTTTTTTTCCACTTCTATATATGACATAGATGTCCCAGGTCAATTGTTACGCCTTTTATTTTTTTTTATATATGTAAAAACATAATTTTTACTGACCAAAAGATTTGGTCGGAAAAAAAAAAGTGACTAAGTTAAATAATTTGATTGCTAAAAGTATATTTCATGACTAAAATATGGTTGCAAAAAACATATTGCCACTAACGAGTTTTTTCTCGTAGGTTAATCATAACCAAAATAAACAATTTGGGACCAAAATTTAACCGCGGCAAGGTATGTTTTAGTAACCAAAAATAATCTGCAATCAAAAGTTTGGTTACCAATCGAGTGACCTGCTCATCTACCTTTGGCAACCAAATTTGGTCACGAAAAGTTTTATGACCAAATACGTTTTTGGTCACAAAAACCGTTTGTGATCGAGCTTCTAAGACCAGCTTCTGTCCAAATTTTGGTCACAAAAAGCTTTGGCGACCAAATATACTACATTTTGCTACGTATTTTTTGATCGCCGAACACCATTCTTCATGTTTACGTATGAGCGATATTTTCAGTTAATGTTTTTTTAACTTGTTATGCTTGAATGATATGCATATATATTGTTGTCTGTCAAATCAACTGTACCCATTAATCCTACAACGACCACTCCGTGTAAATGAAGCATCGGATCATAATGCTGATTATTAGCATCATCAAATAGAGACATCAACAATATGACACGCCTAAAATAAATTCTAATGAAATATTTAAAACTAGCGATAAATCCTCACTAACAAAATTTATCTATTTGTATAAATACCTATCCCCTAATAAGATCACTAATTATAAATTAATGCAGTCAAAAGTAACAAAATCTATATAAATTATATGAATAACCGTCCCCTAATAAGATCACTAATTATAAATTAATGCAGTCAAAACAAAATCTATATAAATTATATGAATAACCTTCCCCTAATAAGATCACTAATTATAAATTCAGTAGAAAAGAAGATCACTAATTATAAATTAATGCGGTCAAAAGTAACAAAATCTATCTAAATTATATGAATAACTGTCCCTAATAAGATCACTAATTATAAAATGGTGCAGTCAAAAGTAACAAAATTTATCTATTTATATAGATGACTGTGCGCTATAATAGGACCTCCGAGTCAAATTCTCCATCATCATCAATGAATTACAAAACGTCACTACATGCAAATGCCACGTGGCAAAAATTCCAAGTATCCACGATATCCATCCCGAGGCAGGCACAAACATGAAGAATGAACTGCCCTCGCCCTTATCCTATCTTATATCCCCTTATATATGCATATATAAATATATGTGTGTGTGTGTGTGTGTGTGTGTGTATCATATAACGTCACACCCAACGCACTACGGCCAGCCATGAACCGCCTTCTTCCTTAACCCCATAACGATAACGCTTCACGTACCTATCTATAATACCCAGTTGCTTTTCTTTCGCACTAACTTAATTTAATTTGCCTCTCAAATTAAATAATAAAAAAAAACCTAGCTAAATCTCACCATCTTCTATATATTAATTCGTAACATCCTCAAACACAATAAACCATATGTTAAAAAGCTACGTTTTTCTAATAGACGTGGGAAGAGATGATCGTGGAAGGTTTTAGAACATATGGTAGTGAAACTACATTAGGGAAGCCGCAGGTGGTCGTGCAGGGTGGCTATGATGTGCTGGAAGGGGTCGAGTGTAACACCCCGAAGTTAATTAAATAGTATTAGAATGTTAAATGGTGAATTAGTGTGCCATGATGAGTATTTTAAATTTAATTTGAATGTTTTGTGAAAATTTAGTAACCTTGCATTGTTTTACTCTTTTAATGATTTTTAATTGTTCCAAATTATTTTTAATTGTTAATTTAAGTTTTAACAAAAGTAATTTGATTTGAAAACAGTGTGTAGTTGCACACAGTCTTGTGCAACTAATTTCTCTCCTCTTTTCTATTTATTTCATTTCCTCCTCTCTCTCCTCATTTTTCACTCTCACTCTCTCTCTCCTCTCTCTCGTCTCACTCTCTCGGTTCTCTCTTCCCCTCTTGTTTTCTCTCTCTAAATCTTGAAACAAAATTCGTTTTCAAGCTTCGGGATTGTGGATTGAAGGCCCGGGAACGTGATTGAGCAACCACAAACTCGATTCAAGTTTCGATTTAAGGTTAGTTTTCAAAATTTCTAAAGTTTTTCAATTTTTCAAATTTTCTTGCATTTTGAAATTTTTGAGTTTCTAAGTCTAGAAAAGCTTTGATCTAGCTTAGAGTAACTTAGATTAACTAGGATTGGAACTTTATTTCAACAAAAACGGATTGGAATCAAGATTTTTCATTTTTTCTCTATTTTCTCTATTTTTGAATTTTTGTAAAAATCTTGTTTAAAACTTGTTTTAATTCATTAAAAAGTGTTCTACTATGATTTCCTATAGTTTATGATGATTATCCATGCCTGGGAATTGAGAAAACAGGTCAGATTTGAAGATTTGAAATTCGGAATGCCGAGACCCGTGCGTGGAAATTTTTGGAATTTTTCCAGATCGGCAGGCCGAACTTCGTGTTCGGCAGGCCGGATTCAAAGGATCGGTAGGCCGGATTCATCCGACCGGACAAGGCCGAACCTGGAATGTTCGGCCGACCGGACCTGTTCTTCCGACAGGCCGAACTGTGCAGTTCGGCAGGCCGAACCAGGGGAACCGACAGGCCGACCGAGCAAGGGAAAATTTTGTGATTTTTACCCGTTTTAACCGTTTTGAATCCTAATTTAAATATCAACTTCATATAATGATTTTATAAACCTAAATGGCACACTAGGACACCATGAGATGATTTAGTATCATAGGATACCTCGGGTTAGATACTAATGGATTAAGTTATTATGCATTTAAGGATTGTGCGTGGATCCGCGGAGCTAACGTATAGCGGACCGGGACTTCGGTGTGGGACACCGGTATGAGTATTGAGGTAGGACTTCTACCCCTTTCTTTGGTAGCCGATTTTAAAATGCTTTGGCCAAAAAGGATTTCTATAAAAATGTATTCAATGATTGATTGGATAAAGGATTTTATTTAATATCGTTTTCGAAACAGTAGATTGAGATGGATTTTATAATAAAATTCATAATGAATATAAATGATTATATCTGGTAAAGAAAAGATTTTATGAATCAGAGAGATATATATGTATATATATATTTTAGGGCATGATGCCATATCAGAGATCGGGTTGTGTAGTGAACAACCTTAGGGGCAGGTCCCGAAACCCAGCTGGGCCACTACGGTGGTGAGTTATATATGGTTTGCCCAAGAAAGAAAAACGGTATTCTTTCTGGTTGATTTATTTGAATTATTTTTGAAAGATTATATTTTATTGAATTTCTTATTTAATTATCTATGTTGATGGTTCCAGTTCGTTTCTACATGTTTATCTGACTTTAAGAAATTTCTTTTAAAGTTGAATAATTTTTAAATACAGTCCTACTGAGCCTTTCGCTCACATTTTTATTTGTTTTAAAATCTTAACCCTAGGTGGATATCAACATAGGATTGGAGAGGAGTCCGTTGACCGGACTTACGACCCGTAGAAGAATTTGGTAGATTAAATTGCAATTCAAGGCATGTAAGATTTTTAACATTCTTTGCTTTCGGACTGTGGTTGTATCATAATATTGTCAGTACCATATGTGCGTGCACAATATGTGGGCCAGTGGGACTCATACGCGTTCCACCCCATATTTAATTATTTTTAATGTTATTTTATTTGTTTAATTATCATGATGATTCATTTTATTTCTTTAACTTATTCTATTCAAACGATTATTTTTCAAATTATCACATTTTTACTTATGAATTTAATTCTAAAACCTTGTTTTTAACTAAATTTTCATCTTATTTAACTTAATTAAACCACCATGTCACCTCCCGTACCTTGGGGCGTGACAGAATGGTATCAGAGCTCAAGGTTATGAACCTTGGAAGTTGTGCACACATAGGTACGACAATGGAATACCACTGACAGTCCAAATTTTATTTTCAGAAGTGAGAGAATAGCACCTAGACGTCGTTTAGCAGCGGATGCCGAGTTCGGTAATGATGAGGGCATGAAGAGGGCTATGTTTGCTGCATTCCGGCAGATGTCAGCAAGGGCAAGACCTGATGATTTCGAGGCTGATCGTCGACACACGTACTTTAAGGAGTTTCGACGTGCGTCAGTATCGACCTTTGATGGAACTGGGGACCCGCAGGTGGCAGAATATTGGCTAGATTCGATTGTGAAGCACTTGGATACGCTTGGTGTGCCAGCAGAGTATCGCGTGGAATTCGCAGCATATAAGCTTGAAGGTGGTGCTAACACCTGGTGGAAGCAAGTAAAGCGTTTGGAAAACAACGGCAACATCGATTGGGACAGATTTGAGGAGTTATTCTATGACAGGTATTTTTCGCAAGGATACAGGGACCAAAAGGCGGCGGAGTTTTGTAGGTTGCAGCAGGGCGACATGTTAGTACAGGAATATGAGGCGAAGTTCAATGAATTGGCGAGGTTTGCTCCCTCAACAGTGGCATCGAAGCGTGAAAGATGTATCAAGTTTCAGGAAGGACTGAAGGCTCCTATTCGACGACAGATAGTTGCCCTACGGCTTAGGAGTTTTGGAGAGCTTGTGTCATCAGCGATATCAGTGGAGAATGATTATGCACAGTATTGTGAGAATCGAGCTAAGGCGTCAGCAGGACCACAGAGGAGCGGCAGGAGGAGCGTCAGTAGTCGACCGACTTCGGGAAAGAGTAAGCAGGGTGGCGTGAACAGCGGCAGCAGCAGTTCATCCAGCAGTGGTCGCAGCAACCCCTATAGCTTTCACTGTCATTTTTGCCAACAGCCAGGACACATCAAGAGGAATTGTCCAATCAGGAGTGCTCGCTTAGGACTTCAGACCGGAGAAGGAGCTAGCCGTCAGCCTCAGCTTCAGACTCTACCTCAGCCGCAGCAGTATCCTCAACTTCCATTCCATCAGTTTTCTCATCAGCAACCGTCATACCCAGCACTAGGACATCAGCAGTAGAGTTTTCAGCATAACATCCCTCAGTATCGAGTGCCGAGTACAGCTAGTATCCAGTCGCCATCACCGCAGCAGTATCGGCCAATTAACCCAGGAACTAGCAATGTGGGCAGAGGTAAAGGAAAAGCTCCAGTGCAGATTCATACGATGACGTCAGGGAGTTCAGATGCTCAGACCCATAATGCAGTTGTTGATGGTACGATCATGGTTTCTCAGTCTTTAGCACACGTGTTATTTGATACTGGTGCCACTCATTCTCTCATTTCGAGTTCATTTGTACATGCCTTGGGATTAGAAATAGAAGAGTTTGATGAACCCTTGGTTATAACTTCACCTTTGGGACGGGTGTGTGTGAATAATATATGTAAAGCTTGTAAAATAAAGGTTGGGGATGA
>CAMOHE010047031.1:0-13023 GCA_946598075.1 Artocarpus hirsutus
TTTGAATCCTGATTTAAATTTCAACTTTGTACAATGATTTTCTAAACCTAAATGGCACACTAGGACACCATGAGATGATTTAGTATCATAGGATACCTCGGGTTAGATGCTAATGAGCTAAGTTACTATGCATTTAGGATTTGTGCGTGGATCCGCGGAGCTAACGTATAGCGGACCGGGATTACGGTGTGAGGCACCGGTACGAGTATTGAGGTAGGACTTCTACCCCTTACCTTTGGTAGCCCTATTTCAAAATGATTTAAGCCAAAAATGGATTTTTATTAAATGATTTCAATGACAGATTGAGAAATGATTTTATCTAATTATCTTTACAAACGATTGATTGAGAAATGTTCATAAAGAACTTCATAAAGAATATAAATGATTACGTCTGATAAAGAAATGATTTCATGAATCAGAGAGATATATATATATGTATATATATGATTGAGGGCATGATGCCATATCAGAGATCGGGTTGTGTGGTGAACAACCTTGGGGGCAGGTCCCGAAACCCAGCTGGGCCACTACGGTGGTGAGTCATGTATGGTTTGCCCAGGAAAGAAACGTGGTACCCTTTGATTGATTAATTCGAATTATTTTGGTGAGATTATATTTTATTTAATTTAATTTCGCATTTGATTATTTATTTGTTGATCGTACCAGTACATTTTTACATGTTTATTTGATTTACGCAATTTCTTTCAAAGTTGAATAATTTTCTAAATGTAGTCCTACTGAGCCTTTCGCTCACATTTTATCTGTTTTAAAAATCTTAGCCCTAGGTGGATATCAGCATAGGTTTGGAGAAGGGTCCGCCGACCGGACATACGATTAGTAGAAGTATTTGGTAGGTTAATTTATCATTCAAGGCATGTAAAACTTAAACTTCTCTTTTATTCTGGACTGTGGTTGTATCATAATATTGTCAGTACCATATGTGTGTGCACAATATGTGGGCTAGTGGGACTCATACGCGTTCCACCTCATATTTAATTATTTTAACGTTAAATTCTATTTGTTTAATTATTATGATGAATCATTTATTTCTTTAACTTATTTATTCAAATGATTTTAAAATTATCATCTTTTATTTATAAATTTCCTTCTAAAACCCTGATTATTAACTAAATCTTTACTTAATTGATTTAAATAAACCACCACGTCACCTCCCGTACTCCGGGGCGTGACAAAAACTTTAATATTGTTGGTGAATTTGTAGGTAAAAATCTAAAATTGGAATGAAAAAAAAAATCTAGAAAACAAGGTTGGGTTTGAGGTGTATAGGAATACTTTTCTTAAGGTTTTATTTGCCCTCATTACAAAAAGTTTGCTAACAGGATATGAGAACAAATTACTCCAAAGATACATCAAACCTTAAACACAGTATCTAAAAATTATATGGTGCTCCAGAAAAATATATAAAATCTGGAAATTCTAGAGGATTAATAAAGACATAGAGTTGTCTTTTCATGAACCAGTGCAACCGTTGCAACTCATGCAACCTTTCATGTAATAATATCCTTTGGTGAAACAATACAACCATTACAATGGACATGTTTGTTTATTATAGACATATAGATTAGTTTGAAAGTATACAACCAAACAACACAATAGTTTGAAACAATTCAAAATTATACACTTCAATATATTAGCAAGTTTGGGTCGGCGCTGTGGCACTAGGTACATAACACTGTAGAATTGTGTTGTAGTTCAACTAGCACCTGGGCCATCTTGTGTCTAGTCGACATTGGGTTCTCTAACCCACGTGTCTTCTTCAAAATTCCAGCGCCATGGCTTTAATTTTCAGGCACCACAATGTTAAACGCTAACTTCAAAAGTTTAGAAAATGTGTGCTTTTTACTTATTTTATGTGTGACTCTTGACTTTAAACATTTGAGAGATATTTTACAATCTCTTCTACATAATCTAATATCGAATAACATTGTTTGCTTATGATATGGTACGTGTTCTTTTTTTTTTTTTTAAAGAAAAATTGCATTCAAATTGAATGAGTGATACAATCACCATAGAATACTACAAATAATCCTGCAATACAAAGACATAACTCTCAACATACATTGGATCCACCTTTATATGCTCAGATTTTTACATACGTGTGTATTGCTTGCACTTTTATATACTTAACGTAAATACTTTTCTTAATGACGATTATTTAGGCATGTGTTAGGTCTGTCTCACTTATTGTCTTCATCAAGGAAAATTGCATATCCTGTCACACTAAACAAAAAGCATTTCCAATATAATGTTAAATTGATATGCGAATGACAAATTTAGCATTTGAGTATAAAAGAACACTCTCCAATGCAATGTCATTTTTAATATTATTTGCTACAATGTTTAGCATATGTCAAATTCGACATTTTATTTCCATTGGTTGGTAAATTGACTTTTCTACTTTAATAATAACAACATTCTTACTTTTAATTATTTTAATATTAAAGTTTACTTTTACTAGTTTCAAGTTTTAATAATTATACTTAAAAGATAAATATGACATCTTAAATATCAACAACTTTGCCATATAGCAAATATGACATATACCACAAAGTTTAGCATATGTCAAATTTGGTCTTTTATTTCTATTGGTTGATAGATTGACTTTTTTGTTTTAATAATAACAACATTTTTACTTTTTAATTATTTTAATATTACAAGTTTACTTTTATTAGTTTTAAGTTTTAATAATTATGAAAAAAGACAAATATAATATTTTAAATAATAATATGCTCTTAAATATAAAATAAAATAACACATTAAAGATGTTAATTTTATATTTTTTAATAACAAGTATAACATTTATATTAACATTTGAGAAACTTTGTCAAGTACATGCACAGAGAAGTGCGACAGTATTAAACATTTATTAAGGAAAATATATGCATACAATACAATTTGTCACACAGAATCTAACTCCAAGTCGTTCGTTCTTTTTTTTATTTAAATAAAAAAATTCCACAATGCGTGCTATCTGATTGATTACATTCCTGCCTGCCACATTTTCCAAAGTTTTGTCCTAATCTTAAATATTGAACCTTTTCTAAAGATTGTATCTTAAAACTCATGTGCCAACTCATGGTGACCGAGTGCAGTACGTTATATGTAGTGTATATTTTTTCTTGGCAGCTTTTATGTCAGGGCATATATATTTTTATTATTCTGAGAAGTGCCATTATTTTTATGGTTAAATTAATTTTTTAAGTCTAATTTTTAAATATTCATGTCTAAAATTTACAAACTATGACGTAGAACTGTATTTAATTATAAATTAAACTATTAAAAAGTTAAGTTAATAGTTAAACTAAGAATATCTGTGGATAGGCTAAAAAAATTATCCTACAGTAATTTGTGCCTCTTCTAATTTATTGCATGAATATATATATATAAAGAAAATTCCAATCCATATCCCCACGGATATGCATTCCTTTGATTGTTCCTTATGATGTAACTAACTTGCCTTAGAAAGAAGCAAAACAGATGAGCAGTAGAGGGACAAAATATATATATATACATGAAAAGAAATTAAATATGCCCGTCTTTTACTTTATATTGAGGCATGAAGTTTCTGAATGTTATATTGTTTCTTACCATACAAGGATAAAATTAAGAGTGAATGGGGGGTTTTCTTGCCAGATGAGGACCAAATAAAGGCCAAAAAATATCGCACATAGAAAAATGGTTGTCTGGATGCATGAAAGGCTAGCGTCTGTTTGCTGATGAGGATTTTCTTTTTAGGCCTTTAAGAGCGATTAAACTGACGACATTCACAAAACGACAATAAATGAAAGTTAGATTATAAATAGGCCGGCTCATCCCATCCAATGCTCTCACCCGTTACCAAATTTTAACCATTCCAAACCAATCCCATTAAAGTACCACTAGATCTTCTCTCCTCCTTTTTTTCCTCTCCACGTTTCTTCATCAAAATTTGACAAAAAGTCACACCCCCTTCTTCCTCTTTTCCTCCTCTCCACTCTTCTTAGTCCTTCATTTTAACTCCACTTGGAATAAACTCTCTCGCTCTCTTTCTCTACTTGTCCATGTCCTTTTGAGCATGCAAAAGGTATAGATACAAGGACATATATAGGGGTGTTTGTTTATTAGCAGTACTGCTTAGTATCACAATCAGTCACAAATCAATCAATCAAACAAGAGAGTAGTACAAGAATAGAGATTTGTGAGTTTTTTTTTTTTTTTTGGTATTAATGGAGTTGGAGTTTGGTTCAGTGGTCCTGGCCTTGTTGAGCAGTTTGGGTTGTGTTGTGGTCCTGAAATGGCTTCTGAGGAATGTAAATTGGTGGCTTTATGAAGCCAAGTTGGGGGATAAGCAATACTCTCTCCCACCAGGTGATTTGGGTTGGCCTTTTTTTGGGAACATGTGGTCCTTCCTCAGAGCCTTCAAGTCCACTAATCCTGACTCTTTCATTTCTTCATTTGTTTCCAGGTACAATAACAGATCTTTCTCTCTCTTGAAACTTAATTAAGTTATATATATATATATACACACCCCTATATTACAAGCATCTTTTGTATTTTTGCCACTGGTTATGGTTCTGCTTGTGTCTGTGTCTTTCATATACCTTAGTGGGTTCGGAATCAAGAGGGGATCATTTATGCTCTAAGCTGGGCTTTTTTGTCATTTTAACTGTCACATAATCCAAGTTTATATTCTCCTTCTTCTCTCTTTCTCTTTCACTTACACACACAAATACGCTTGTTTAATTATATTAATGTTACAACTTATGTGCCGGATAAATGTTTTTGTATTCATTACCAAAATCAAAAAATGTTGGTTGTATTGTTTTATTATCGAAAATAATGTATATAAGCTATTGTGCGTACAGAAAATGACATTCTGTAACCAGTGAACCGAATACATCCCCCCCATCCACACCCCATTATTTTGTGATTATGTATGTTATAAGGTTTTATCCTAAAATAAGAAATAAAAAGCCAAATTCATGTTAGTGGACAAGTTTGTTTGTTTTTGCCGTTCGTTCCAAACTCCTTTGATTCTACTGCTCTGGATGTCTCGTCAGCATCTGGGTCCCACCTAATAGTGGGGTCCAACGTGGTTGGGAAGGCCTCATTCTCATGGTAGTCCTAGTGGACCATATGCATATAAATATGTTATATATAGATACATGTCCTGCACACAGATCGTAGCTGTGGGATATACAGAAAACAATTTCTAGTGGATACACTTAGTTCCTAAGTTCTCTTTCAATTTGAAGCAAAGAATAAAAAATAATAATAATAGAATAAAGGATTAAAAATAATAATAATAGAATGAAGGGTTCTGTTTTTTATGTGTTGAGATGGGATTATTTTAAATTTGCACACATGGGATTTGACAATTTTCGTTTTTCAATTTTTAATTTCGCTTTCGCACCAGCGGCCTCAAGTTCTTGACATCTGTATGAGTGGGAATACCCACGCCCTTAATGCAACCAACTTATTTTGCTTTATGATGCAAAAGGTGCTGCCCTTTACCAGAAGGAGATAGCATACAAATACAACATATACATACCCACACATAGATATATACATACATATATGTATATATAAAAGGTGATGTGGTGGTCCTTGACCTATTTGATCAGAGGTTTGGAGGAATATTTCTAGAAATTCTGCTCTGACACAATATTAGATAAATATCCGCTATGCTTGTGCTTATGCTTATGCTTTTCTTTTCTCTTTTTTTTCCTTTTTTTTATGTCTCTTAATTGAATATTGCAGAGACAATAATCATTAATTGCAAGCTGTTATATATTTGTAACTGGATTCTCCACTCTCCCCTTCATTGAACTTTGCTCTTATATGAGTCTTTATCTTCACTTTTGTCTTTGGAATTTCTGTGTTTATCTCCTGAAATGATACAAAAAGATTGATTTTTTTAAAACGTATGATAATTTAACATTGTCTACTAGCTGAGCTGTATAATGCATTGGATGGCTATGAAAAATGGTGTGAAAAGAAGGGTAGAAATGAATGGCTGACATTAAACCACTGTATGAATTATAAGCTGATAGCATATCTACTGGATGTGATTGAGATGTTTTTTTTGTGTCCTGCTTTTGGAAAACATGAATTTAATGTATAAATCTATAAATCTCTGATTCTTTATCTGGTCCCAACATGCTCAAACATGCATAGACAAACCACCAATAGTTTGCGTGCGCTAAGGCTCAATAATCCATCTACTTTTTAAGAGCAAATGGATAAAACTGTCAAAAACAAACATGTATTGTGTGTTTTAGGTATGGACGTACAGGAATGTACAAGGCCTTCATGTTCGGGAACCCAAGTATCATTGTCACGACACCAGAAACCTGCAGGGGAGTGTTGACAGACGATGAAAAATTTAAGCCAGGCTGGCCTCGTTCGACTGTGGAACTCATTGGGAAGAAGTCCTTCATTGGCATTTCTTATGAAGAACACAAGCGTCTAAGGAAGTTAACAGCTGCTGCAGTGAATGGCCATGAAGCATTGTCCATGTATATTCAATACATAGAGGAAAATGTAGTTTCTTCCCTGAAAAAATGGTCTACCATGGGACAAATAGAGTTCTTGACACAAGTCCGAAAATTAACTTTTAGGATCATCATGTACATTTTTCTAAGCTCAGAGAGTGAGTCAGTCATGGGGGCTTTGGAGAATGAATATACAGCACTTAATTATGGAGTTAGAGCCATGGCAATTAACATTCCGGGATTTGCTTACCACAGAGCACTCAAGGTGAGGCTTTTTACTTTTTAATTTGTACTTCCACTAACAACATTTCTTTTTTTCCTATGCTACATGTTGGAAGAAAATAAACTTAAAGTTTTGAACTGATTGCGTAAAAGTTATTGGACTGAACATTTGCATGGATGCAAGTTTCTTGTAAATGTGATTCATGAATTTAGTCTGATGTAAATTCTAATTCCAGGCAAGGAAAAATCTTGTGTCTGTGTTTCAATCCATCGTGGATGAGCGAAGATCTCAGCGGAGGAAGGGCAACTTAAGCTTGACAAAGAAAAAAGATATGATGGATGCTTTGCTGGATGTTGAAGATGAAAATGGCAGAAAATTAAGTGATGAGGAGATTATAGATGTCTTGTTGATGTACTTGAATGCAGGCCATGAATCTTCAGGCCACATCATGATGTGGGCTGTCATTTTCCTTCAGAAACACCCAGAGATTTTACAAAAGGCCAAGGTACTTAATTTAACATGTAGTTTAATTAAAGCCAAAAAAAAGGTTGCATAGCTTGGCCAATCATATTTTATGAGTACATTTTTCTTTTCCCCAATAACCAAAATGTGCTTGTGAATCATGCTTGGCTGCAGGAAGAGCAAGAAGAGATTATAAAGAAGAGGCCACCCACACAGAAAGGCTTAAGCCTTAAGGAAATTCGAGACATGGACTACCTTTGCAAGGTATTTTCCTCTCTGAATATCAATTTCATTTCAATTCAGCCTCCACTATGTGTCATGGCTTTTAACATTTTTCTTCTTTGCTTATTAGGTGGTTGACGAAACGCTTCGTGTGGTGACATTCTCACTCACGGTGTTCCGAGAGGCAAAACAAGATGTCCAAGTAACTGGTTAGTCAATATTCTACATTTTCTGTTTAATGATTCTCTGATATGACCATATGGCCTTAAACTGTGCCATATATTCATGTTTTTGAAAACAGCACCTGTGGTTTTGCGTTCATATTTTAGTAAGTAGGTTATTACTATTTCTGTTATCCTTAAATTTGTAAAGTTAAATGTTTGAAAAAAATTAGTGAATCACAAGTATACACTGATGAAATGGGTTAACTTCCAGGTTACACCATCCCCAAGGGTTGGAAAGTTCTGGTCTGGTTTAGAAGTGTTCATTTAGATCCCGAAATCTATCCAAATCCACAAGAATTCAATCCTTCCAGATGGGATGTAAGCTAATTTTCATTTTATCATTGAAGATTTTATATTTTGCTCTTGTATCTGCATGACTATCTCATAGATATTTTAGCCTTGACCAGAATTGTTCAAACGCTTTATGATGGCACAGAACTGCACACCAAAAGCAGGGTCTTTCCTTCCCTTTGGAGCAGGAAGCAGGTTGTGCCCTGGAAATGATCTAGCTAAGATGGAAATCTCGATTTTCCTTCATCACTTCCTCCTCAATTATCGGTTAGTCATCATCAAATGTTTTATTATGCGTTTCATTAATTATTGTTTATATTCACACAAAATATAACGTAAAACCTCTGAACATCATATGCTAATTATAAGCCAACAAGGGACGCTTTTCGGTTTCCCTAGTACACAAGCATTTGCAAATGTTTGTCTCTTCTAATGCAATCTGGTTTTGCCAACAGGTTGAAACGGGCTAATCCCGATTGTCCGTTAATGTACTTGCCGCATTCGCGGCCCAAAGACAATTGCTTGGCAAGAGTTGAGAAATGCACACCTTGATAGACACGAGGGAAAAACGAGGTGAAAGTAGCAATGGCAACACATTATTGCAGCTGAGGGATTGAGAGAACAGAGAGATTTCTTTTGTCTTAATTTTAGGCTTTTTATGATGGTCAAATCTATATTCAAAGACATTTGTGTTGTTCGAATTACATTAATTATAATAAGTTACTCTCAAAGCCACACTACCTCATCTTAGCTTGCTTTTTGTTTCCACTGTAAGTGGCATAAAAAATAAGTAATATATGGGCGTGCTTGTGAACGCTTCATTTGCATTTTCATTCAAGAGAGAGAGAGAGAGAGAAAAGAATATATCATTTCAATGGACTAAGATAAAAATATTGGAGTAAGCATTTATTGGCTGGCAATAAAACAAAATACTATCAAGCTTCCATGAGAAAGGTGTTGCCCACGTACCTAAAAAATTGTTCTATCTTTCTTAAAATCGTGGTCCCTTTGAATTTGTTAGAATGGGGGTTTTACATAGGACAAGACAAGGACATTCACCAACAATGCTTTTACCAAAATGCATGCCAAGACATGCCACGTAAGAAGAGAGGCTTCCATATTTTTGGAGAACACAGACAACAGAGTTAATTGAGTTTGGAATATTTAATAAAATACAAACAAAAACCAGACCCAAGGATGTGGTGGGGCAGGAAAACCCAAATGGGAAATTAAACAATTCAAACATGGTCTGCAATGCCCACAACAAAGCAGACCATGCTGTTGCTGATCTCCCTCCTTGCACGAAAATCCAAAACTCATTACATTTTTCATCCTTTGATAGCATGAATTCCATATAAAAATGACTGCAAAATTTCTTCAAGAGAATCCTTGACTTCCTAATAATATAATGCAAACACATTAAAATATCATATCCATATAAGTAAAAAAACTTTTTTCCTTTTTTTTTTTTTATTTAAAGGAGAATATAGAAGAAGAAGAAGAAAGTAATAAATTGAAATAGAAATTCTATTCACTCTTTTATCATATCCAACAAGTTGAATAGAAATAGCCATATACCCAAAAAAAAAATAGTACAACAGCAACAAATTAAATAGCTATTGTATTCTAGAAACAGGAAATTCCTTAGATATAGTATAACAAATTGCCATGATTGTTTTCAACGGCTTGGCATATATTATGGGATTTTTTTGACTGTTTGGAGTAGTCACTTCCTTGCGTTTTTCTTGTAACGACATGATCTCTATTGGTGTTAGGATCTTTATTATTTTGAGCTAGTGAATCATTGTTGATTGCATGTGAATCATTGCTAATTTTATCTGGCCCCCTCAAGCAAGCTAGGAAGTGGAAGGGACTGAACTCTCCGCTTGATTCGAAACGTTTTGAAAGATGAATTTGTGAGTGCCTTGATTAATTTTGAAAATGGTTTAGAAAATTATTGTCAAGAGCCATTTTGAGAACCAAATTTAAGTGGGACCCATTTAATATATATGACGGGTCATGATAGATTTGCTTTCTCCGTTGTAAGAAAATCGAAATCATATATTCACATGCTCAAAATGGTTAACAGGAGAATAAGAAATTAATTATCAAAGTATACTTCTATTTGGAGAGTTTTTAATTCCAAAAGCGTCCCCTTCATGAGTCTATATAATGAGGCATTCTCAATTCATTTGAACACACACAAAATGCATAGAACTCAAAGGGCATCCTCTAGCTTTGCTCCTTAGGCGTCTAAGTGTCATTCTTAGAGTTAGAATTCTGGTGCCAAAATCCTATTCGATCGTCGTTATATCTTGGAAGACAGATGCTCAACGTGTTCTCAAGCACCTGATGAGAGAATGAATCTATTTTAAGGAAATTGTGAACTTTACATGCCTCGACATCTAATTTCAAGGTTCATTCAGTTGAAGGTTTTAGATGTTTTTAATTTTTTAGTTTCTATAATTTGATCACAGTAACTTGCTTGTCTTTTCTCCATCATATATGTTATTCAGCTAACAATCTAAAAACAAATCCTTGAAGACAAATAGGTTGTTGCCATGAAGGAATAGACTTTATAACTTCCTTCTCATATTTTACCACTTCCTTCTGATATCTAAAAATAAATAAATAAATAAATATTTCGTGGAACTAAAATTTGGACTTTTGCGAAAATGGTTGATAACTTGAATGTCGTTCTTACTAGAAGCAATTCTAGGACACCTGCGTTGTCCCCAGTGTTAAGGCCTTGACATCCACTCAACCTTTGGCAATTTTGGTTCCGGTGAACCATCATGGGAAACTTAAAAAATTTAGTGGACTTAATTTTAAGACTTGGCATCAAAAAAATGTTATTAAAAGAGGATCCTCCTATTGTTAGAGAGGAAGAACTTGATGCTCAAGCTTTCAATACTCTTGGGGCTTGAAAGCATTCTAAGTTCTTGTGCCAGAATTATATTCTGAATGGCTTGTCGAACATACAATATGGTGTGTATAGCTCAAAGAAAAAATCTAAGGAACCATGGGAATCCTTGGACCATAAACATAAGTTAGAGGATGCTGGTTCTAAAAAGTTTTTTTACTAGGCCAGTTCCTAAATTTTAAAATGGTGGACTCAAGGACTATGATTAGTTAAGTTCAAGAACTTCAACTAATCATTCATGGCATTCACACTGAAAGAATGGTCATTAGTGAGTCTTTTTAGGTAGTTGCTATTATTGAAAAGCTACCTCCTACATGGAAAGACTTCAAGGACTATTTAAAACACAAAAGAAAAGAGATGAACATTAAAGACCTTATTGTAAGACTTCGCATAGAAGAGGACAATAGAGTTTAGAGAAAATGGTCTCTAACAATGTAGTTGCCAATTCTGCCAAGGCTAATATGGTGGAGCATGTTCATGGCTCCAAAAAGAAAAGAAACAACAATTCGGGGTTCAAACTGAGACCTAAAGGAGAAGCTTTAAAACTGAAATTCCAAGGAAAATGTTTTAACTGCAACAATTTAGGGCACAAATTAGCAGATTGTAGGTTGCCCAGAAAAAAAAAACAAAAAGAAAGAGGCTGACATGATAGATGCACCACACAAGAGGCATCTCACATCAGTCTTTTTGCTATAGTCTCTAAAGTCAATTTAGTGGACTCCTACCCAAAGGAGTAGTAGCTACATACTGGAGCCATATGCCACATCTACCATGAAAGAGCTGATTTTATTGATTTGGTACCCTTAGAAACTAGTGAGAAGCTTTACATGGGCAACTCTGCAACTTCTAAGATCAAGGGTCAAGAAATGGTGTTCTTGAAGATGACATCAGGCAAGAAAGTAAAATTGTACAATGTGTTTTATGTTTTTGATATCAAGAAGAACCTCAATTCTAGGACAATGCTAAGCTGACATGGTTTCAAAATGGTTCTTGAGTCCAAGAAACTTTTTATCTAAACATGGAATGCATGTGGGGAAGGGTAACGTAAAAAATAGTATGTGGAAAATGAATGCTATTGTTGCAAAACCCCAAAGCTATTAATAAAAAGAGAAAGTCTTTGTTTATATGTTGAGTCTTCTAACTAATAGCATAGTAGACTTGGACATATTAATTATAATGTGTTGCATAGATTAATTAGCTTGGATTGCATACCCACATTTTACATTGATTCCAAACATAAGTGTTAAACTTGTGTAGAGGCAAAATTAATGAGGACATCCTTTCAAACAATTGAAAGGAATGCTGAAATACTTGATCTAATTTATACTAATGTATGTTACTTAAAATTTGTTCAAACCAGAGGTGGTAACAAGTATTTTGTCACTTTCATTGATGATAGCACAAAATATTGCTATGTTCATTTGCTAAAAAGCAAAAATGAAGTTATAGAAAATTTTGCCCTTTATAAGCAGGGAGTTGAGAATCAACTTAATAAAAAGATTAAGATAGTAAGAAGTCAACATGGTTGTGAATATGTGGAACTATTTAGTGAATTTGTTCATAACATGAGATTATTCACAAGGTTACGCCACCTTATTTTCCTAAGTCAAACGGTATGATTGAATGCAAGAATCATACTTTAAAGGATAAGATGATAAATGAATTGTTAATAAGTTCTAGGTTACCCGAGAGCATGTGGGGGGAAGCCATTTTGTCAGCTAACTATCTTGTAAATAAGTCTCCCCGAAAGAAGGTAAATAAAACCCCTTACGAATTATGGAAAAAAAAACAAAGCCTTCTTAAAAAATACTTAAAAGTGTAGGGGTGCCTAGCTGAAGTAATGGTACCCATGTTAGATGTGTATACTCTAAGGAGTAAAAATGTAATATGTTTTTGGAGGCATTTTTGTCAATAAAGAATTTATTTATTATTTATATACCAAATTTTATCCTCTTTACATTCACATTTGTTGAATGTATGTGATATGAACCCCGTCGACTAAGGCGACAAGACCCGACACCAAATCTAAATCGAACTCCTAATCCCTTAAGACACACGTTTGTTGAGCCTTGACCCGTAATCTAGAGAGACACGAACCAAGAACCACAGATAGGAAGACGCCACACCTAGAATTTACAAGAACACTTAAACTCTAGATGATAAGTCAGTTTATTGAACGCCACA
>CAMOHE010047031.1:13043-37590 GCA_946598075.1 Artocarpus hirsutus
TTATCCTCTTTACATTCACATTTGTTGAATGTATGTGATATGAACCCCATCGACTAAGGCGACAAGACCCGACACCAAATCTAAAATCGAACTCCTAATCCCTTAAGACACACGTTTGTTAAGCCTTAACCCGTAATCTAGAGAGACACGAACCTTAATTACATTTAAGATCCATTAAAACGTACTTGGAAACTGTTGCGACCCTTGTTGTCATTGCTGTTGAGACCTCGCTCAACGTTTGCCTTTACAACCCTTTCAAATCGTTTCTTAAAACTACTAAGAATCATTTATTAAATCATAGCTTAAATCATCATTTCATAATTCTATGACACATTTAGTACAATATATCGTAAAACCTTTGAAAACATTTCTTAAAAACTTTGATTTCTTTAGAAACCTTGGAAACACTACATTAAATAGTGTAAAACCTTTTCTTTGTGTCACGGAAGCAAACTGTAGTAGTATCTATTCCCACATCTCGCATCTGCCCTTCCGCAGCACCCAGTTCTTCTAACAGGTCCTACTGGTTACCCACACAGCTACCTACAGCATGAAAAACTTTTTATGAGCTTACACTCAGTAAGTTCAAACATAAACTCACAAAGCGTTTAAACATACTTTAAAAACTTTTATCATAAAAAACTTTCTGTGAAACATTTTTCATAAACATACTTTATAAACATTCTTCATAAAACATTTCTAAAACGTTCCTCATAAACATTTTCATAATATTGAAACATTTATAAAACGTTTCCATAAACGCTTTCTTAAAACTTTTAACATCAATCCTTAGAATGCATTTCATAAGGCATCCTTGATAAACCTTTTCTTATAACCAAGAGAATCTTTTCATAAACATTTAATACAGAACATTCCTTAGAATGTTTTTCATAAACATAATTACGTTTTTCATAAACGTTTAATGTAAAGCGTTTCTCAAAATGTCTTTCATAACACGACATATAAATACTTCATAAAAAGGAACTAAAGCAGAATTAAAATGCATGATTCCATTTATGCTCATTTATAAGCTTTCAATTATGAGCATTTTATGAATGCTCTTATCTTTAACTTACTATTTCATTTCTTAACTTTCCTTATCTTGCTTTAACTTTTTATCCTCGTCCTTATCTTTCCTTATCTTGCATTCACTTTCCTTACCTTACTTTAGTGTTCGTACCAACTCATTAATCATGAGATCATTAAAATGATGCTTCCCTTGTGGAAGACTTGAGACCATCGATCACGTGGTCAAGTACCTCACATCTTAGAGTTTAACTTTAACTTTACGTTCAATACCTCATAACACAGAGGCTGGTAGGACACTTTTCTTTTTATCCTTACTTTACCTTCTTATTATCTTTTGTGAGCATGTCAGATGCAGTCACATCATATGCAAACACACTTGCAATTTATACTTGTACTGTAAAATTTATTGCCTAACAATTGCAACTTAATGCATAATAAATGCAACTCATTACGTAACAAATACATCATGTAATGCAACAACCTTTTGCAGGTCATAACCTGTACTCTAACATTTATTACATAACATATGCAACATGTAACGCAATCACATTTTGTAAATCACAACTTTTATATCAAAACTTAACTGAATGCATAATAATGCATCATAAAGCTTATAACTTTAATTGTAAAATATTATGCATTGTCAAAATGCAAAACATACATTAAATACTTTGGAATCATAACTTGAACTTTTAAACTTTATGCATATTAAATGCAATTATACTTTTCAACATAATCATTGCAAATACATTACAAACATAATCTATACTGTAAAATTTTTTGCATAATTAATGCAAACATACTTTTAGAAACAATTTGTATAACCATTGCAAACACATTTGCAATCATATAAATAAGCATTTGAAAATTATTTACTTCATGCTGTAGGTGAGATCTGAACTTATTTGTACTATGCCCTAGCGTACTCTATTCCTTTCCTATCCATTAGTCAGCTTCTACATCCTGATCATACGACAACTGACTCATTAATAATCTTCCTTTTTATCAATCTACTCGATTGATAATAAAACATAAACATTAAACATGCATTCCCTTTTTATAACTTCCCGTCTCACTGGCGGTTATGTTACTCAACATATTACAAAATATTTTTCGTCTAATAACGTTATGCTAAATCAGAGTGTTTGACTCCGTTCTAGCCATTTTTATAAAAATGACAATTTTACCCTTGGCGGGTTTTCGTCCATTTTCTAGCTTAACAAAACTCATTACTTAACTTTAACATTCCCTTACATACATAATACAAAAAAATTATCACTAAGAAACATTTTCCGACATCGGGTATTTCAGGTCCATTTTGGCCATTTTCATAAAATGACCATTTTGCCCTTGGTCTCATTTTCCTTCATTCATTCATTGACTGAACTTTAAATCCTTAAAACTTAGCATCCATAACAATGCATTTAAATATGATTCATACTGTAAGCGAGATTGCCACTTACTTGGACTCCAGGCTACGCGGGTCCGGTTGTATCTCGCTGTATCACAGTATGTGAAGCATCCTCTGCAGTGTTCCTCGAGCTACCATAAATGGCTAGGAGTGCTTCTTGGAGATCATACATTCTTTAACATGTCATTCTGGACTCTGATACTGCTGTTTGAATTGCCTCAATCTGCGTGCAGTCGGTACCAGATGATTTTCACCAGAGTGGAATCAGCTCGAATGGAGGTCACCGTTGCATTTAGAGCATCGAAACGAGTCAGGAGACGATCTCGGATCATCAATCGGAGGTCCGGATCATAAAATCCCAAAACGACCTTTGATTGGCCGTTGACCGCCGTTGAATGGCCGTTGACCGATGTCAACTGGCCTCGTTGATGGCTGAGCTTGAGCCTACCCACCCTAAACTGACCCTCTTGAGTCCATTGGTGGGGTAAATTTCTTCCAATTTGGCCTCCATCTACACGAATCGAGCACGGGTACCACGGCCAAAACTAGTGGCTCTGTTCACGGTATTTCGACGATGATGCTGTGAAATTGACTTGGGGAAAAGCTTCCCCAGGTCCCTCTAAGTAGTTCCCCCATGGTGGGGCTGCTCAACACCGCCTGGAACGGCGGTCCCACCTCCACCACTACGGCGTACCAAGGCGGAGGCCGTTCTCCATCGATCCGTGGTTGTTGCCTGCAATTGAGGAGTCGAATCACTTCCTCTCACTCCTCTGAACATTTTCGTACCATCAATTTGGCACCACATGGCCTAAAACGGTAAACCCAACCCATCCACGATGGCGGTGGCGGGTGTTGGTCGATCTCCGGCAAGGGGTGGTTTGGGTGGTGCAATTGAGGTGGGGCTTTTGATGGCCGTCCCCCTCTGAGTCGTTTGGCACCGACGGTGTGCCTCATCACTGTCGAAGATGGCGGCTCTAACGGTGGTGCCATGAGGGTGACGGAGTTACTCCGTCGAGGCTGTTCCAGCTAGAATTGAGTTGGGAAGAAGATGCCATCCTACTCCTCTCTTCACCCTGAGTCCATAGACACCAAAATCACCTCGATTGGTGGTCGGACGGAGGAGAAATCAGCTCAGAAAAAATTGGTCCCACCATAACTTTGGGCGGCACATGGGCCCTCCTCCAGCGGCCTTTTGGGCTATTCAGCACACCGTTGAGCTCAGCTCGTCGAGAGCTTTCCAACGGTGTGGGAGGTGTCAAAAATGGAGCTCAAAATCTCAAATTTATTTTTGTGAGGAGAGAGAAAGTAGAGAGAGAGAGCAAGTTTATCCCGAATTTTCCCTTTTCTTTTTCTTTTTTTTTTGCTCTTTGCTTTTATATAAAAAGTGTGGTCTACACTTTTTACATAGTCCAATTCTATACTATGTGACTTTAAATAGTCCAATTCTTACACTGCATTACTTTTGCAGTGCAATTTTCATTTTACATATTTTCATCAGTGTATTTTTCTTATACTATATTATTTCAATACCGTATAATTTATATGTTATTATACAGTATTTTTTCTTAAATCATGTTTTTCTTCTTAATATAATCCTTCATTTAATGCATTTTTAGTGCATTAAAAATTCGGGTTATTACATTGCTGAACCACTATAAATAGTGTATGCACTCCTTTATCCTTCACTCTTTACTTTAACGCAATTATCTCCTTTTAAGTTTATTGCAATTTTTATTTGATTGAATTTATTTATTTGTGCAATTAATCTAGAAATTTCCAATAATTGTGAAAAAGATTTTAAAAACCCAATTCATCCCTTAGGTAGTCATTCTTGGGCTAACATGTCTAACTTGTTCTATGGAAAAATGTTTTATTAAAAATATTTTAAAATTCTATAGCGTACTTGTTTTTTCAAAAATTAGTATCAGAACCATGATTTTTGGAGTTTTGTGATCATGCTATGTGCATGAATTGTATGATCTTAATATGTCTCCCGTGCTTGAATTGAATTCTTTATAGAGTTGGTACTTTAGGGTTTGTATATATTATTATATTGTTATGAGATTATATAGTGAATGTTATTATATATTAATATTTAATTAATTTTTGTTTCATTATTTTTTAATTAATTAATTAATTTTGTTG
This sequence comes from Artocarpus hirsutus, assembly GCA_946598075.1. Lineage (NCBI taxonomy): Eukaryota > Viridiplantae > Streptophyta > Magnoliopsida > Rosales > Moraceae > Artocarpus > Artocarpus hirsutus. The sequence goes on from CAMOHE010047031.1 coordinate 17,629, forward strand.
ATTATGGTTCATTAGAGGTTGGAATATGTATTAAGTTTTTATGTAATTAGAATGCTGTCTATCATAACCACTTAGGATTTGTTGATTTTTTATTGAAATTTTGTAAGCTCGAAAATGTATAGGTTTTGGTTGCAAATTTCTTAAAAAAATATTTATTTTAATTGAAGATGGATCTTGAAGATAAAGAAGATTACGGTTTTATATATTTCTACGTTGATAAAATATTTTATATTTTTTGAATTGTTATTAAAATAAAACTAAAAGTAATTGAAAAAAAGGTTCTTGAGAGTGACCTACAACGGACCAGTCGACCTATTCTTTAATGTCCGATCGATTGGACGTGACAGAGGTTTTATCTTCCCGAATAGAACCGGTCGACCAGATCTTTGGCTTCCAATCAATCGTTTGACGGTAGAAAAAGTTTTTTGATCATTTTTAAAGCTTTTTATGAAACAATTATGAGAAAACATTGATATTTTATGCTAACCAGAAAATAAATGTTGATCTACATAAAATTGAAATTAAAGACATATGCCACATGGAGAATAATATGACATAAAAATACAAGATCGAGAATTGATATATGCTTCAATTTTATTTTATAATCCTTATTTTCTTTTCTTTAGAATAGAACTATAATATTACGGCTGATTATTATATTGCTTGTAGCTTTGTCTATTGTGTTGCTTGTTTGCCTTTAATATATTTTGCTATGTATTTTGATAACATGCCATGTGGAATGAGGAGTACTGCTCATTAGAAATTGTTCATGCATATTTTAACATAAAACCTTGCTATTTAAATTATTGAATAGGAGAAGGTTTTTGAAGAGAGTACATAATGCCTCCATCGTTGGTCCATAGGTAAACATATAATAGTTTTGACCCCTAGAAAGAGATACATCATGTGTTGGGTTAGATTTCAGAGGAGATAATTTACTTGAGCATGTTTTATCGTTGTTCACCTCTAGGTAGCGATTATAAAGCAAGGAACAAGTAGTTCAAACAATGGTCAAACACTTAAGATTAATTTTATTATTAACCTCCACTAGGGACTCTGTTAATAAAATCAATAGCCAATTAAAGCAATTATTAGTATGTACTAGACTGAGACAAGTCTTAGATGGTATATACTAATTGGATAAGATCTATATTTCTAATTGAAGTTTGCATGTCTCCCCTAGGCCACTTGTTGAAATTCTGAGTTAAAAACTATCATTGTAAGGTTATGATTTTTTCAAAGTTTTAGCGCATAAACACATGTCATATGTTAGCTTATATGTTTATGTTTACTTACTAATCATTGCATTTTTGCTCATGTTTGATATTTGAATCTTTATTATATATCAAAATGTGTTAAAACACTTTAACTTTGATACTTGACAAAAATATACTTAACTACAAGAACTATAATGATTGGTAAAGCAACATGAATATTGTTTTATCCTTTGAGAAACTAAAATTTGTGATAACCATCCCCTGTCCTCCTATGCCTACTGGTGAGTCCACGAATGAGAAAATCCAAGTGTATAATCACTAAAAGATGCCAATGATCAAGCTTGATGCTATATTATGGCTAGAATGAATGATGTGCTTCAGGCCCAACATGAAGATCATGAAACTGCTCAGCACATTATGGACAATATTGAAGATATGTTTGGTTTAGCCTTAAAGAAGTGACAAGGAACTCTTTGGAAGCTTTTGAACTATAGGTAGAAACTGGGAACTGAGAACATCTATGAATAAGCATATGGTATTGGTAACGGGTTACTTCGTTGAGGCTCAATCCCATGGAGTTGACATCAATGCTAAGTTGCAAACATATTACCCTGACTGAGTCGATAACGGTTGAGAGACAAACATAGCGGTTGCTTCTATTTCTAATCCTAACTCAGGGAATGGAAAGAAATAAAGAACTAAGAGCGAGAAGTCTTCTATTCCACCAACCAAGGGCAAGACGAAGAAGAAGAAGAAGAAGAAGAAGAAGAACAACAACAACAACAACAACAACAATAACAAGATTAAGTGTTTCTACTATAGGAAGGTCAAGCACTTAAAGTAGAAGTGAAATGACTTTCTAGCCAAAGAGGTAAGTGTGAACTTCTAGTTATTGAAGCATGTTTAGTTGAAGAATCAAGTGACATTGGATCATAGATTCTAGAGCCACTAACTATGTTTGTGTTTCTCTACAGCGGTTCAAGCAAACGAGAAGTCTATTAAATGAGCATTTCATGTTGCACATGGGCAATGGAACCTTAATATTAGCTGAAGCAATGGGAGACATCAATCTCTATTTTGATAGTTATAGGAATTTAGTTTTCTTAGACTATCTATATGTTCCAACACAAACAGTTTAGAGGTAGAATCTATACCACAATATGATTAGCTTGAATAGGATTCAAAAGTTGGTATGGGATGGACCTTTAAATGATTTAGAGGTAGAATTTATACCACAATATGAATCTTGTTGGGGGGTAAAATGACAAAAAGACCATTCAATTATAAGGGCAATCAAGCCACAAGAGTCTTAGAACTGATGCATAGTGATGTTTGTAGTCCCATGAATATCAAGGCATGAGGAGATGTTACGAGTCCAAGTATACGGTCGCAAGTAATAAAGTGTACCAGAGCACAGATGTTGATCCCACAAGTATTATGTTTAACTACATCAGGGATCGAAATTAGATTAGATTCTAGAATTATTTGGATAATTTATTAAAATGAAATAAAGTAAAACTAATAAAATTAAAATAAAATGAAAATAAAATAAAAAAATGAAAACCAAATTAATTACCTTGATTTATTGGCTGAGAACACAAATGTATCTCATTTTTCCTCTCTTAAGTACTCAATTGAAGTACACCCAAAGCAATCAATTCCAATATCCCTATTCAAAATCAATTACTAAGGGTTCATCAAGAACATTCTATTAATTGGCCACAAAGAAAACCAAAAGTCTCTTAATTCTATAGTTTTCTAGGTTGCATTTCACAAGTACTAATCCTAAATGCAAAATCAAATAATTGGTAATCAAGCAATTGGAAGCATTAAACTCAAGGAAATAGAAATAAATGGAAATGGAAATCAACTTGCATTAATCCAAGACAGTCATCCATATATAACTTCAACTTTGGTCCATAGCACTCTACACTAAGAAACTTAGCCATACATAATCACAAATAAATAAACACTAATAATCAAGCATTTCTAGATTATACAAAGATTTAGAGAATAAAAATTGGAAAGAAATCACCAAAAGGAGGTATCATCATCTCGAAAAATTCTTCTTCAAATATTCTTGTTCCTCCTCTTTGAAGCTCTAAAATACCATTTTGCATTGCATTTAATAGAAGAAAAATAAAATTTCTAAATCTAAAATTAAGAATAAAATCCTAAAACTAAAAATAAAAACTAAACAATATGTATATATTTATTTATTTTTTTTCTTTTCTTCCATTGAAATTAGCTCCAAGGTCCTAAGACTATGGGCTCCTCGGGTCTATGCTATTGGACTAGGTGCCCTAAGGATTAAATGATGTAATAAGTTTTTGGTGACATTAAATCAAAAAAGAGTTTACTTATATTCATATATCAAATATTGTCCTCTTTATGTTTATTTCTATTGAATATATGATAAGCAAATAAAAATTCCATGACTTCATCTAAACCATTAAGATCGTGCATATGATGGATAGATTATGCGAAAGACATGAATCTTATAGGTGATAGTGTAAATGATAAGGTTCATAATCAAGGGAATAAAGCTGGGCACTTTATTCTGTTGGAAAAATAGTATGTAGTGGAAATTTAAATTTTTAATCAAAATATTTCCAAAGCACAAGTTTAACATGCTATTTGCATATATTAACCAGACCTTACTAACCTTGTATACCAAAGAGTTTCTACAATCTATGAAAAGAAAAGCATTCCAGAAGAGCCTCAACCAACTAGTCTTCTTTGCTATTCTCTATCCACGATTGTTATCTATGTGGGCATACCTCGTACAGCTTTTCCCCGATGATTCTCCTTCCAACCAATTGAGAAAACCCAAAACTAACGTCCGTGATTTGTCAACAATAGCTCTTCAAGAAGTTTCAGAGACTCACAAACTAGAGCGCTCACTTTAATTTCTCAACTGATCTAAATAACTATGAGTACTCACTTTCTATTTATAGAGGTCGCCCCAAGATTGGTTATTATCAAATAAGGCCTCAAAACTTTGAATCTAGATCAATATCTGATAAAATCGTGTAAAAACATTTGATCAGATTATCACTCGATCGGCAAGCCGAATTGACAGATCGGCCTACCAAACTTACAACAAATGGTCCCTACGAATCTTTTATTTCCCACCTGAGATTCTTTGGATAAAGCCTTAGTTTTAAGTCAAATAACCTAATAGAGAAGTTATCTTATTAAAATAGTCATATCTAGATAATCTCTAGGAAAATAAATATTCCTAATAATTCAACAAGTTTATCTTGAACAAATTTACACAAATTAATTCAACGATAAATTGGCATAAATTATCTGATCCTATTGAATTTCAGCAAATTTGAAAATTTAACATAAGTCACCAATTTATTCAAAAAGCACACCATATCGTTATAGGATTTATTTTGAGCTAGCAAAGGGACTTGATAGACTTATATAATTCAATCTCCCGATAATTATAAAACACAATATCCTAGATATATGTTTCATAATTATCTAACGCTACTCCACTAAAGCTTAGACCTACACTCTCGAATTATATAAAATTATGAAGCCCGAATAGCTAAGTATCCATGGCATATCATAATGTATCGTATCCCCATAAGATATCTATAATCGGCTTAAGGATAAATTCTATCTTACTTTTTCAATTATTTTTCTCTTACGTTCCATTACCTCACCATCGGAAAACTTACCTTCCAAAGACAGTATACCATTTGTTTACACATATGTATCTAAATGGTTGAGTGCTCCAATCTTCCAATTACATAATAATGCATATAAGAGGATATCATCGACTCCTAATGTAGCAACTCCCCCCCCCCCCAAAGGAGGGACGGGGAAGAGAGAGGGGCGCCACGTCTCATTCGTTCGTGGGATAATTGGCCAATTTGGCAAACCAAACTTTCAACCAGTTTGAACATTAATAGTCTGATTAGAGACACCAATAGGCCGTCAGAAGCTTTGGTAAGTCCTTAAAACCCCTAGATTGGTAGTCCGATGGAGGGAGGTAGGTAGTCCAAACTTAGACAATCGGCAAGCCGATTGCTAGTGGTCGGCAGGCCAATTTGCCTTGCATAAACTAAGACTATGGGAAACAAATCAAACCTTAACTCATTAGTGTGAAAAATATCATAAAATATGCAGCAAAAAAATTTATGATTACAACACTAATACAAAAACTAGAAATCCCATAAAAATGTCTTAGACATTAATTCTTAGTTTTGTTGTCACATCAAAGAAACAACAGAAATAACTATAGCATCTTAGACTCGTCATGGGACCTTAGACCGTTCTTGCTCAGTCATCTAAATCCTTAGCTTGGAAACTCACTTGCATCACGGCAACTATATAAGCACATAGCTTAGTAAGTAAACCATGGTAGTTCCCCATAAAAACATACTTTTTATAAACATTACTATTAGTGCCCATAGTATAACGTTAATTTGAAGCTGTCAGAACCCATAGCATACAAACATAGATGGTCCCTATCTTGGAACTTGCTTCCTCAAGGATTTGACCATAGAACATGAATAACATGGATGGTTTATGACAACAAGAGAGTTCATATCATACTCATGAAAAATCATAAAAGCATCTTAAAACATATTCATCATAACTTTATTCTTTTATTTCTTTTATAATTGATTAGTTGACTTATTTAGAATTCTAAACATGGTGGGTCAAGATATTACCACATGTTTCCTAATTGAATCATTGACTTCTCCCTAAATTTTCTCTACCTTTCACGAATATACTTCATCTTGGCATAACATTTGTAATATATTAATTATTATTTCCTTATCCCAGCATTTCCTTATTTTCCCACCCAAATTGCTCTCATAAATCCTCTCAGACCCTATTTGTTTTAAAAAAAATGTTTCCAATATAGACAGTTATCATTTCTTTTATGTATCATTCCCATCCTTCTTATTATTCTCTCCACTCACCTTGTTTCATGTCTTCTTCTTCTTCTCTTTCTTTATTTGCTACCGAGAGTGAGAGTGAGAGAAGATAAGAGAATGAAAGAGTTAAGGAAAGAAAGCTATGGCTTGATGATCATGAGAAACTTAGACAAGAGAGAGTTAAATTGTGAGAAATGTAAGCAAAGAATCAAAGAGAAGAGATAGAGGAAATATAGCATGTAAGGAGACATATGCATGAAGAGAGAATAAGAATGGAGAAAAAAACCATGAGAGTTTCAACAGATGGCTTCCCTCGGAATATGAAGAGTAATATTATGTGATGCATGGAAGAAGGGAAGATGTTGTATAGAATATAAAATGATCTTGATTAAACAGATTGTGTAAATTTACCCACCCTCCACTGCATCACTTGAACAATAGTATGTTTTAAATCTTGTTTTAAAGTTATGTATGTTGATAATTTAGGATTCCAAAATTTGCTCTACTTGCAAAATTTTTAATTGTCAAAAATAGTAAACCTTATCATAAAATCCAATCACCATAAAAAGTCAACTATTCCCCCACATGGAATAAGGAAAGAGACAATAATACGCCAATAAATCAAAATTATACCACACATATATATCTTAAAATATATAATGAAATAATAGATGCCATTAAATAAACGCTATTAAATATTTTCCATCATTTCCCACTAAACCATGCAACATACAATAATGCAAACATTCTTTCTTCTCTTATACATCACATGGCAACCACAACAAACACACACATGTATATAAATTACGTTAGTCATTATCCACTTTCTTAAAGTCATACACAGCCACCAAACATTGCAACTTACACATATAATGCACATTACATTAAAAAATATAACATCAATAATGTACCACTTCCCACTTGCTATTCATACTCACACGGCAACTACATCAATTACACACACACATATATATAATTTACATTCATACATAAACATATGTACATTATAAAATATTAATAGTCATTTTCCACTATAATTATATAATAGTACAAAATATTGTGCACCAACTTCTATAAAATAAAATATGACAACTAGTAGTAATTTGTCTACCACACACAAATTTGACATAATGATTAACAGTCTTCATTTCTTCATATAGAAGCCAACTACTACATAAAACATACATATATAATTATATGATAACAAACTCACAATACAAAATATACAACTTATTTATCTATCGTATATTATATAACATATGAAGATATTATAGTATATGAACAGTTCATGCATATGTGTATGCATTAATAAACTTATGTATAATTCTTTCATTCATGCAACAAACATGGCAACAATAGTTTTTGTATATATATAATACCCTTGCATAAAGTTCTATCATTCCATAAACGCATGGCAATTTCATAAGTAAAAAAAAAATCAATACATAAGTGATAAAAATAAAACATATTCATATAATCTCAAGTAGACCCCTAGCTTAAAATTTGGGGTGTTACACCTAAAGAGGAGCTATGGATTCCTATGAATAATAGATCTAGCTATCAAAAGTCATGTCTCTAACGTACTAGTATGTAGACCATCATAAAATATGGATGTCACCCTTTGGTACATCAAAACACATAAGTCAAGATAACGGGCCCACTATTCATCTCAAGATTAAGATACAATACATATGATTGTCTAATGTGAATTGATTTGCCAAGATAGAATTATTAAACCAAAACAATTACACTTTATGTCTTGATTTGATACATCATCACCTATTACAATGTACTAATGTTTCTATTTAGGATTCCCACATTCGATGGCCAAGACAAACTATCTCCCGTTAGGGATATAGACAACATAACAATCTTTGTATGAATAAAGCGCCCAACTTTATTCTCTCGCTTGCAGATCTTATGATTTAAACTGTCACCTTAAGGATCATGTCTTCCGCATAATTTGTCCATTATGTGCTTGATTATAAAGGTTTAAACCGATAATCTTAGGCTTTTGTTTGCTTATCATACATTCAACAAATATTAACGTAAAGTGGACAACAATTTGGTATATGAATAATAAATAAATTCTTTATTGATAAAAGTGTCTCCAAAAACACATTACATTTTTGCTCTTTAGGGCATTCATGTCTAACAATCTCCCACTTGGACTAAGTAAGTAAATATGACAAAGCTCGTATCCCCATAGCTTCCACATGCCTCTTGAAACTCTTACATTTAGTGTCTTTGTGAACGGATCAATTAAATTGTCCTTGGATGCGATTTTACATATAGCAACATGCCCTCCCTCAATGAAGTCCTTTATCACATGATACTTCCGACCAATATGCTTACTCTTCTTTTGCGATCTTGGCTCCTTAGCGTTAGTTTTCGTTGCAGTCTTATCATGATATATCAATACTGCCTTATCCATGCCAGGAACTACCTCAAGATCCCTAAGAAACTTATAGAGCCACACTTATTCTTTCAAAGCATCACTAGCTGTCACATACTCGGCCTCCATAGTTGAATCCAAAGTGTAATCTTACTTGACACTTACCGCCTAAGTAAACACAAAACCTGAATCTAGACAGGATTGGAAATTTGAGTTAGTATATCCTAAAGGTGTTAAATCCTCACCCGAATGTACGAGCATATACAAGTGATCTCCTTTCTCGCTACCGATAGACCCTAGACATATTACTCTCTGTCCATCACCCAATCTTATTTCTTATTCTTGAATCCCATTGGAAAATTATGTAAAAATATTTATTTTTATGTATTCTTCTAATTTCTATGTGTATTAAACAATTTCTATATCATATACTTTATTACTTTGATAGTTTACTATAGTTGAGTCCTTCTCAAGTACTTGAAAATATGCTTGACCGTAACCCAGTGGTTCAATCTTGGATTTGACTAAAATCGAATTATTGTCATGATCGTATAACTAATATCTGATCGTGTGCAGTGGCATACATGAGACTACCTACGGCCGAAGCATAAGACACCTTCTTCATGTATTCTCTTTCTTCATCAGACTTCGGTGAGTGTTTTTTAGAAAGAGTAATTCCAAACCTAGATGGTTGCCCACCTTTCTTGGAATCCTATATTACATACCTCTTGAGAATTTTATCTATGAGCCCACTTGAGATGAAGCTATCATTCTGTTCTTCCTATCCTCAAAGATTTAGATACTGAGAATATAATTAGCTTTACCCAAGTCTTTCATGTCAAATTGCTTGTTCAACCATAATTTGACCAATGACAGTGCCCTAATGTCATTGCCAATTAGTAGAATGTTATCTACATAAAGTAGTAGAAAAACCACCTTCCCATCCTTAATATGTTTGCAAACACATGGTTCATCCATATTTTGTGTGAACCCATAAGTCTTGATCATTTGACCAAACCTTATGTTCCAAGAACGCGAAGCCTGCTTAAGTCCATAAATTGACTTTAGTATCTTACAAACCTTACCCTGTTGACCCTTAGCCTTGAACCCATTTGGTTGTACCATATAAATGGACTCACCAAGATAGCCATTTAGAAAGACTGTCTTGACATCCAGCTACTAAATCTCATAGTTGAGGGTGCAGCTATGGACAAAAGAATGTGGATGGGCTTAAGTATGGCTACAGTTGAAAAGGTTTCCTCATAATTGATTCCTTCCTTTTGTGTGTATCCCTTAGTTACCAATCTAGCCTTATAGGTTTTGACTTTCTCATCCACTTCTCTCTTTCTTTTAGAGATCCACTTACACCTTATGGGGTTTTACTCCTTCGGAAAGATTTACAAGTTCCCAGACTCGATTAGTCTCCATAGACTTCATTTCAGTGTTCATGGCCTCTATCTAAAGTTTTGAATCAATGTCCTCCATAGCCTCTTCGTAAGTATAAGGATCCCTATCATGTTCAACCGGTTCAGCCAAAAAGAAGGCTTCACCATTAAAGATATACCTCCCGAGTTGACACCCGATCCTCCCATTACTTCAAAGCTCCTTAGGTTGTTATTCAGTTAGTTTTTCTACACTGATTGGAACGGTTTCATTTGGAACCTCCAAAGTGATCGAATCACTCACCAACTCCTCAAGCACTACTTTGCTTCGAGGCTTAAAGTCATCCATGTAACTTTCCTCAAGGAAAGTTGTATTAGTTGAAACCACGACTTTATTTTCCTTTGGGTTGTAGAAATAAACCCCTTTAGTCCCTTTTAAATATCCTATAAACACACAAACTTCTAAACATGCTTCCAAATTATTTGCTTCCTTAAACAGGACATGAGCCAAACATCCCCATATGCGTATGGCCCTATTGTCTTTAGACCTAAATGGTCTTTTGGTCATTTTACCCTCCAAACAAGATTCACATTGTGGTATAGATTCCACCTTTAAGTGACTTAAAGGTCCATCCCTTGCCAACCGTTAAATCCTATTCAGGTTAATATGACCTAATTGGAAATGCCAAAGATAAGTCTTTTTAGAGTGAGAAGTTTTAAGTCTTTTATAGTTATTATCATTAACCTCAGTGTTAAGTAGTAAGTCCATCTTAGGTTTGATAAAATATAGATTGTTTTGCATCCATCTATCACAGATAAAAGATTTGGTATTACAAATCACTACTTTTTTATTAAAAGAAACTACATATGAGTCTTTAAATAAACAAGCTATAGATATCAAATTCCTTTTAAGTTTAGGAACATAAAACAATCTATCAAAACAAACTCCTATAATTATCAAAGTAAAGATGAACATGTCCCACTACTTCAACCAACACTAAAGATCCATCGTCCATCTGAAGCATGAAGTCTTCATGCAGTAGATTGCTCCTTTCTTTGAACCCCTACAGAGAAATACAAACATGATTAATTGCTCCAGAATCGATAACCCATGTGTCACTAGATTCCCCAACCAAACAAGTTTCAATAACTAGAAGATCATACATACCTCTTCAGGAAAGGAAGTCGTTGTAATTCTTCTTGACGTGCCCGATCTCCATACAAAAAATGCACTTGAGCTTCTTCAAGTTCTTCTTTTTCTTCTTCTTGTTCTTGCCAATCGTAGGAATAGAAGACTTTCTATTCTTTGCATGTTGCTTCTTTCCATTCCTAAAGTTATGTTTGGAACCAGAGGCAACTGCCAAGTTAGCCTCACCACTAGCAGGAGTTTCCATGATCAGATTTTCAAACTTTTGTAACTACTTAACCAGCTCAGTCAAGGTCATATCTCATCTATTACTTAAATTAAATAAAGCTCTAAATGGGATAAACTCCTTAAAAAGAGTCTTAAAAACCATAGTCATCTGTGTTTCAGCATCTACTTTAGCTCCATTGGTTTAAGCCTCAGCAAGGTAACCTATGACCAATATCATATGCTCCTTTATAGGTGTCCTTGGTCTTTGTTTTTTAGAAGTTTTTGAAGTGCCCTTTTCATTTTGTTGGGGCTTGGCCTCCAAACATGTCTTTAAGATTATCAAAGATCTGGTTCACAGTCTCATAACCTTCATGTTGAGCCTACAACACGTTATTTAAATTTTCAATCTCTAAAATTTTCACCGTTTAATTGGTTTTTATCAAGAATCGATGATAAAGCGTTTTTAGACATCTACAATAAAGAATCATATACTAAACATAAGCAAACATACCATAATAATTTAGTAATATAACACAATCAAGTAAACATACAAGTGTGTTTATGTGTCAAAACCCTAAAAATATAACAACATTACAACGATAATTTCTAACTCATAATTCAACAAGCTGTCTAAGGGAGACTTGCCAAATTCAATTAGGAACACGGATCCCCTCTTGAATAATATATGCCATCCAAGACCCGTATGATCCAACATATATTAATAATCGTTTCTTTGGCCATTAATTTTATTGATAGAGCTCCTAGGAGAGGTTAATAATAAAATCAAAATGAGTATATAACCATCATTTCAATATTTTATCTATATTCATAATCACCACCTAGGGGTGTGCAATGATAAATTATACTAAATACCTTATTTTCGAGGATATCTGACTTGGTATATAATGAAGTCCCTTCTTAGGGGTTGGAACCACCATGCGTTACCTAGAAACCAATGATGGAGGCCATAGGTCCTCTCTTAGAAAACCTTCTCCTACTCAATCTTTTGAAATCAAGGTTTTATCTTAAAAACATGCATGAATAATTTTTAACAAGCGGCACTCCTTATTCTATGTGATATGTTATCAATATACATAGCAAATTATATTATAATGCAGACAAGTAAAGCAATCATGCAAAGTTATAAGCAAAATAATAAATAGACGTAATATTATGGTTTCACCCTAGAGAATAAAAAATTACAAGAAATCAATCGAAACATATTATTGACTCTTCATCCTTGAATCTTCATATTATATCCTTCTTCATGTATTATCCACCTTTAAGTCTTCAATCTCACATAGATCAAATGCTTCATATTTCCAGTCATATCAAAATTTCATGTTTCTTAGAATTGTCTCAAAATAAAATCAAAACTACACTGAAAAACGTACATTTTTTGAAAATTCATAGCTCTCTGCCGGCATAACGATCTTCACAGTTTGGCCTGCTAGTCATGACAGATCAGCCTGGCAAACTTGAAAGTTTAGCCTGCTGTCAAAGCCGTCAGAATTCTACCCTGTGGATGGCGTACCAAACCTCACAATTTAGCCTGCCAAACTTGAGAGTTTGGCCTGCCGACCAAGTTGAATTCACGTTTTTCTAGAAAAATAGTTTTAACGTAGTTTTTCAACGTTATTTTCTATGATTCAAAAACACAAAAATTTAGAGACTCAAGAAATACTTATGGAATGCTATCATCCATCTTTTAGATCCGTCTACTCCAAATAATTATTTACTTACAAAATTCTTACAAATTTAAAATTAAATAATGATTCCTAGACGGTGATGATAGACCACCATCTAATTATATGAAAAACCTAGATATATATTCTAACTTTTAAGGAACCGTAACCAGCATAAATTAAATAATTAATAAATAATTAAATAATAATTTAATCAACCATAATTAATTAATAAACGTTCACCATACAATCTCATGACAACATAAATATATAGAAATCTTATAGTGCCAACTCTCCAAAAAAATTAAATTCAAGCATAGAAGAGATGAAGATCATATAATTTATTCATATAGCATGACCACAAACTCATAAATTTACGTAAAAACCTTTGCTTTGATACCAATTGTTGGAAAAATAGTACACAAAAAAAATTTAAAAAATTTTAATCAAAGTATTTTCTAAAACATAAGTTTGCAATGCTATATGCATAAATTAACTAAATCTTACAAACCTTATATGCTGAAGAGCTTCTGTAATCTATGAAGAGAAAAGCGTTCCAAAAGAGCCTCAACCAACTGGTCTTCTTTATTATTATTTATCCATGATCGGTATGTGTGTAAGCACACCTCATACAACTCTTCTTTGATGACTCTCCTTCCAACTAATTGAAAAAACCCAAAACTAACGTTTGTGATTAGTGAACAATAGCTCTGTAGGGAGCTTTAGAGACTCACAGATTAAAGTGCTTACTCTTAATCTCTCAACTGATCTAAATAATTGTAAATACTCACTCCCTATTTATAGAGGTCATCCCTAGGTTGGTTATTATCAAATAAGGCCTCAAAACTTCGAATCTGGATCAATATTAGAAAAAATCATGCGGCTGAATTGATAGATTAGCCTGCCGAACTTACTCCATCGGCAGGCTAAACCTAAAGATTGGCCTACCAAACTTACAATAAATGATCTCTGTGAATCTTTTATCTCTCACCTGAGATTCTTTAGATAGAGCCTCAGTTTTAAGTCAAATAACCCAATAAAGAAGTTATCTATTTAAAATAATCATATCTAGATAATCTCTAGAAAAATAAATATTCTTGATAATTCAATATGTTTATCTTGAATAAATTTACACCAATTAATTCAACGATAAATAGACATGTATTATCTGATCTTATCGAATTTAAGCAAACTTGATAATTTAACATAAGTCACCAATTTATTGGAAAAGCATGCCATATTGTTATAGGATTTATTATGAGCTAGCAAAGAGAACCTGATGGACCTATATAGTTCAAGCTCCCGATAACTAAAAAACCAATATGCCAGATATATGTTTAATAATTATCAACTCTAACGCTACTTTACTAAAAGCTTAGAGCTACACTCTCGCATTATATAAAATTATGAAACCTGAATAGCTAAGTATCTATGACATATCATAATGTATCGTATCCTCATAAGATATCTATAATCGGCTTAAGGATAAATTCTGTCTTACCTTCCTGACTATTTTTCTCTTGCGTTCCATTATCTCATCATTAGAAAACTTACCATCCAAAGATAGTATACCATTTGGTCATACCTATGTGTCCAAATGGTTGAGCACTCTAGTCTTCCAACTACAAGATAGTACATACAAGAGAATATCATTGACAGCTAAAGAGAAGCTATGGATTCTATATCTATGAATAACAAGTCTATGCTATCAAGAGTCATGTCTACAACGTTCTAATATGTGTACCATCATAAAATGTGGATGTCACCTTTTGGTGCATCAAAAGACATGAGTCAAGACAACGGGCCCACTATGCATCTTAAGATTAAGATACAACACATATGATTGTCTAGAGTGAATTGATTTGCCAGACAAATTATTAATCCATATCAATTACACTTTATGTCCTGATCCAATACATCATTACTTATGGCAATGTACCAATGTTTCTATTCGTGGAGTCCACCTCGATGGTCAAAACAAATTATCTTCCGTTAGGGAGATAGATAACATAACAATCTTTGCATGAATAAAGTGCCTAAATTTATTTCATCGATTACGAATATTATCATTTAGACCGTTGCCTTTAGGATCATGTCTTCCACATAATCTGTCCATCATATGCCTGATTCTAAATGTTTAAACTAATAATCTCATACTTTTGTTTGCATATCATACATTAAACAAATATGAACGTTACGAGGATAACAATTTAGTATATGAATAATAAATATATTTTTTATTGATAAAAATGTCTCCAAAAACAATTATATTTTTACTCCTTATGGCATTTATGTCTAACGTCTTCATGTTAAGATTGTTATGTTATCTACATCCCTAATAGGAGATGACTTGTCTTGGTCATCGAAGTGGGACTCTACGAGTAGAAACATTAGTATATTGTCATAGGTGACGATATATCGGATTGAGATAAAAAGTTGAATTGATTTGATTAATAATTCTGTTTGTTTAAATCAATTAACTTTAGACAATCATATGTGTTATGTCTTAATCTTGGACTAAATTTATGGGCCTGTGTTCTTGGCTTGTGTCTTTTGATGTATCAAAAGGTGACATCCTATTTTGATGATAGTATGCATACCGATACATTAGAGACATGATTCTTCATTGGCGAAGACTCGTTATTCATAGATATGAAATCTATGGCTCTTTTGTAGAGTTAATGATATTTTCCTATAGGTATTATCCTGTAATTGAAAGACTAGAGCATTCAAACATTTAGATACATAAGTGTTACCGAATGGTATACTATTTATGGATAGCAAGCATTCTAATGGTGAGATAATGGAACATAAAATAAAAATAATTAGGAAGGTAAAAATGGAATTTATCTTTAAGCCAATTATGAATATCCTATGGGGATGTTACACAATATGCTATGTCATGGACGATTAGTTTTCTGTAGCTTCGTAATTTTATATAGTTCAAGAGTACAGCTTTAAGCTTTTAGTGGAGTAGTATTAGGGTGATAATTATTAAATATATGTATTTGGGATATGTTATTTATAATTATAAGAGCTTGATCTATATATGTCTTTCAGGTCCCCTTTGCTAACTCATAATAATTCCTATAATGGTATGGCATGTTTTTTCCACATGTTAGAGACTTATTTTATTTATTAGATTAGCTAAGATTTTAATAAATTGGATCTAATGATTCATGTTAGTTTATTGGTTGAATTAATTTTGTGAATTAATTCAAGATAAACATCTTGAATTATTTAGATATATTTTATTTATATGGGTTTATTTGTAATGACTATTTTAATTAGATAACTTTTTTATTAGGTTATTTGAATTAAAATTGATGCTCTATAAAAGATACCCTTGGCAAATAGGGTAGGATTTGTCCAATTGATTATGATTGGATAGATCAGATAAGCCTGAGGAGTTAGACTTCAAATTTGATTTGATGTCCACAACGACACGGTCGACCGCATTATATAGAGCATGTCGACCGCACTTGGATAAGAAGAAAATGCATTTCATGCATTTTGACTCTAAAGTTGATCCAAACTGGAATTTTGAAGCCGAATCTGATAAGGGCTAAGCCTAGATCAAACCATTATATAAAGCAAACTATTTTTCATTGTTCCTCAAACCATTTGAGATGTAGAGAATGAGTACTCTAGTGAGAGAAACTCTAAAACTCCCAAAGAGTTATTATTTAACATCTTGAATTTTAGTTCTAAGTTTTCTCAAGTGGTTAGAAGGAGAGTGGCTAGAGGAAGGATTGTATGACATGTGACCACCCGCACTCCAATCAAGGGTAGAGTATAGCAAGGAAGACCAGTTAGTTGAGACTTTTATAAAAAGTTCTTTTCTAGTTAGACTTTTCTACAATCTTTGATATACAAAAGAGGTATGTAGTATCTGTTATTAATTTATATACTTAGCATATCAAACTTCTTATTTAGAAAAGAATTTAATTTAAAAATTTTAAAAGTTTGCTGTGTATCGTTTCCCAACATGTTCTGATTTCCTCCAAAATGGGCGCCTCCCACCTATAAGAGCTTTATGTCACACCCCACTGAGCCACGAGGAGGCCACACACTTAACTTGGGCCTTTTTAAGGATAAAATTGGCCCAAGGAAGGTTCTGGAAGGGTCTAGAGTGTTCTACAACGTTCCACAGCATTCCAAGAGGTTCTACGCTAGTCCAGAAGCATCCTGAAGAACCCAGAATGTCCTGGAAGACTCTAGAACTTTAAAGTACTTAGGAACATTGTAGAATAGTATAGAATTCTCTAGAACACTCCATGCTTGTAAATATTTCCACACTTTGCTAGAACATTCTAGATAGCAAATAGCAACCGCAGGATCAAAGCAATCTTGACCGTTCATTTGTTAGGAGGGTGCCTAGAAATAGGACTAACCCCTCATTTGTAAACCATCCAAGAGAAATCCAAGAATCTAAGCCTTGTAAATTCTCTTAGCTTAATACAAGCTTCCTTTTAGATTTCTCCTCATTCTCTTGTGTTCCCTTTTATTCTAGGCAAGCACATGAGTAAATCAGGCTGACTTAGCATCGGGAGTGAGTTAAGGCCGCATGAGTACCTTCGAAGAAACTAAGCTTGTGACATTTAGCTCTCTTTTTCTTTTCTTTCTTCCCACGCCAACTGGAGGGAATTATAAACCAAAAATTGGTTCTAGTGCACTCCCCAAATGTCGGTGCTTTAGTGGGATAGGATAGTACAGTCCAAACCATGACAAAACGAATGGAAGCTGAGACAGAAGCATGGAAAAGACACCGAGTTGCAAAGCACAAGATCAGGCTCGGGTTGAGTTAATGGGGGACAGACATAAAACGTGGCATGCTTGGAGTGGGCGATAAGGCTACTGTCTATCTGGTGGACACCTCTTTTTGAGTGAAGAACACGCTCCCATCTAAACCGTTCATGTGCTCATCCGATGGGTGGCAACCTGGCTACATGGGCTACGCATCTGGGCTTTGCTTAAGGCTACTTTAAATTCTAATTTTTTATCTTTTTTAACGCCATTTCATCTCCAAAAATTTCATTTTAGGCCCTTCACCTACACAAAAGAAGAAAATAACGTAAATGGAGGAAGAAATTAATAATAATAATTATTATTATTATTATAAAATTAAAATAAAATAAAATAAACAAAAATAAAAGGTAAAATATATAAAATTAAACATTATTAAATAAAATTAAATAAAAATATTAAGAACATAGCAAATGCATGTCAATTTAAAGACGTGAATAACTTTATTTTTATAGTGTTATTACACCCCCAAACTTAATATTTTGCTTGTCTTCAAGTAAAAGGAAAAGAAAAGATAAAATAATTATAATTATAATTATAATAACATAAAAATGAAATTAAAAAAATTCTCAAGGACTGAACACTTGAAATGCATGAACGAGTTAAAACAACTCTATTTTCATAGAGATTTCATACCCCCAAACTTAAGACTTTGCTTGTCCTCAAGTAAAAACAAGAATAAAAACAAAACTAAAAATAAAAATAAACTAGGTGCAAATTGTGCTAAATTGGTGATCTCCAACAAGTTCCTCAAAAGTTGACTAAAAAGCATAACTTAGAGAAAAAATATAAGCATTGACATAGAAAAACAACTGAAACAAAGAACAATGCAACTCATGGGGAACAACCATGGCAAAGCATTGTCGGCCATGTCCCTATCATGATGGATCTCAAGATTCTGACTCGATTCTCGTGGGTTGCGACTTCGTGATAGGCTACAATCACAAGATGGAGTCGAAGGCCATTGAGAATCTAGTGTTTGTGGGTGATCAAGGACGGCCCCTTTATCGGCTGTCTACAACTGCCCCTAGCCCATGATCTTTGAGACTAGATCTTGTTGCCTAAGTCTAAGCTCAAATCGCAAGGTCATAGGTCGCAAATCACCATTGCGTCGATCTTTGTCGCTTGAGTTATGAGAGGGAGGCTCAATGATCGAGGACATGGTCACAATTTTTTAAAGGGTAGACATGATGCCTTTTACTGTTGAGGGTGTCTTTCTTTGTCGCCTACCATCGATCGTGAGCTGGAGAAAATAGGTTGCCGCCATATCCTTTGGTCACGAAATCCGTCTCTTTTCCACCCACCATCGGCCAACTCCTTCGCCCAACAATGAACCCTTGCCAATAAGGATAGAAGGTTTTTTGATTTTTTGAACTTGACTTTTTTAATTATTTTCTTAATTATTGTGTTAAAATACATTAGAATCAAATGCGGTTATCCTTATTTTTGCCTTGGTGGGACTTAGATTTTAGACCCTTAGATTTCAATCCAACGATAAAAAATAAAAAAAGGGTCTTAGTGATAAGAACCTTTTAGTCTTTTCTTAATAATAATAATAATAATAATAATATATTAAATTTAAAAATAAAATAAAAGGTAAAATATATAAAAATATCATAATTAAATAAAATTAAATAAAAAAATAAAAAACATAACAAAAGTATGTACATTTAAGGATATGAAAAACTATATTTTTATAGGGTTATAGAGTTAGTCGGGGGTATGAGGATTTCGTCACTCTATTTGTGGTCCCATTATCTTTAGGTTTTTTGTAGGTCCAAAATCAACATTTACTCTAAATTATTGATTTCACTTTTGGAAAACTTATGAAATAATTTACTATTTGTTACAATTTGCTATAATTATGAAACAATTTATGATAGGTAAAATCTCTTATTTGCTACAATTTCTCATGGAAATTACATTAAATAGCAATTTTAAGTTTTCAATGGAAAAAATAACAAAAATTGTAAGCAATGACAATGATATGAGGTTTTATAAAATAAACTTACAAAATTCTAGGAACACCATGACAATTATCAACAATTTTTCCGTATCCCTTCTATTCTCTATGGCTTACTCGACTTTATCGCCTGGCCTCAGCTGTCAGTGATTTGGTGTAACACCCCAAAGTTGATTAAATGGTATTAGAGCGTTAAATGGTGAATTAGTGAGCCATAATGAGTGTTTTGAACTTAACTTGATTATTTTGTGAAAATTAA
>CAMOHE010047034.1:0-21025 GCA_946598075.1 Artocarpus hirsutus
AACTCAAGCACTTTGTTTCTTGTTTTACTGTTTCATTGGATTTGTAATCATGTCCCTAAGGCCTCAAAAAACTTTGCAAAAAGAAAGATCCATGCACGTCCGAAAAGATTGCCCATCGTCAGCCTTTTTCAGAACTTCCCCCAATCGCCGATGGAGGTTGGCACTCACTGTCATATCCTTCACTAGGGCTCTCGCAGCTTCCCTGTCCAAGAAATCCCTCCTGGACAATCCCAGACTCCTCCGCTCCCTCTCCTACGTCACCATCAACGTCGAAAACCCATCTTTGGTCGATGCCACGCCAAAGGCGCTGAGTGACATGGTGAGAGGTAAAGATCTTGAGAGTTTGACGTCTCAGTTTGGAGGTGTCAAGGGCTTGGCTATTAGTCTTGAAAGCGACGTCAAGAATGGTATTGCGAACACTGCTGACGCTGAACTTGTGCGTAGAAAGAATGATTTCGGTTCCAATGAGTACCGGAAACCACCTGCTAAGAATTTTTTAAGCTTTGTGTTTGATGCATTTAAAGATGCTGTTATTATGATTCTTTTGGCATGTGCAATTCTCTCTCTAGGGTTTGGTATTAAACAACATGGCTGGAAAGATGGTTGGTTCGATGGCGGGAGTATCATTCTTGCTGTTTTTCTTGTTGTGGCTGTCTCCTCTGCGACCAACTTTAATCAGTCGAAGCAGTTCCAGAAGCTTTCTGCGAAGAACAGTGACATAAAGGTGGAAGTTGTGAGAGATGGAAGGCACCAACCTGTGTCCATCTTCGACATTGTCGTGGGCGATGTAGCGTGCTTGAAGATCGGGGATCAGATTCCTGCTGATGGGTTGTTCTTGGAAGGACATTCTCTCAAGGTGGATGAATCTAGCATGACCGGAGAAAGCGACCACGTCGAGATCAATGGCGACAAGAATCCCTTTCTGTTGTCCGGGACGAAGGTGACAGACGGGTTTGGCTTGATGCTTGTCACTTCTGTTGGCATGAACACAGCGTGGGGCGAGATGATGAGCTCAATAATCCACGAGTTGGACGAGGAGACGCCTTTGCAAGCGCGGCTCAAGAAGCTGACTTATTTTATTGGGTATGTTGGTCTGTCCGTGGCTGCTGTTGTTCTTGTTGTTATGATGGTCCGTTATTTCACAGGCCACACCACTAACGAGAAGGGAGAGAGGGAATTCTATGGTGGAGAGACGAGGTTCAATGATGTGATGAATGCTGTTGTCGGCATTGTGACTGCCGCGGTTTCGATCGTGGTGGTGGCAATTCCTGAAGGGCTGCCTCTTGCTGTTACACTGACATTGGCCTTTTCAATGAAGAGGATGATGAAAGACAATGCAATGGTTAGGAAGCTCTCTGCTTGTGAGACAATGGGGTCAGCCACAACAATCTGCACGGACAAAACCGGTACTCTTACGTTGAACGAGATGAAGGTTACAGAGATTTGGCTTGGCGGAGAAGAGACAATGAGCCCTGATCAGAAAAGTGTTTCAAATATGTCGCCGGTTGTTCTCCATTTACTGCATGAAGGTGTCGGTTTGAACACCACCGGCAATGTCTTCAAGGCAAGTTCCGCTTCTGTTCCTGAGATTTCCGGCAGTCCAACCGAGAAAGCCATACTTTCTTGGGGAGTTTTTAGCTTGGGATTGGATATTGATGAGGTTAAGCAACAATGTGAGACAATCAAAGTGGAGGCCTTCAATTCGGAGAAAAAGAGGAGTGGTGTTTTAATCAGGAGAAACAGTGAGAAGACTAGTCACAACCACTGGAAAGGAGCTGCCGAGATGGTACTTGCCATGTGCTCGAAATATCACGAGGAGGATGGAACTATCAGAGCCATGAATACGAAAGAAAGAAGATGTATGGAAACAGTTATCCAGAAAATGGCTGCTAAAAGCTTGAGGTGTATTGCATTTGCCCACAAAAAACTTGAAGCAGAAAATGGACAGGTTAATGAGAAGGTCGAAGAAAGTGGACTTACTTTACTGGGCGTAGTAGGCCTTAAAGACCCGTGTCGGCCGGGAGTTAGAGAAGCCGTGGACGCCTGCACTGCTGCTGGCGTAAACATCAAAATGGTAACTGGAGACAACATGCACACAGCAAGAGCTATAGCAATTGAATGCGGGATTCTAAAACCTGATGAGGACATAGAGAACGACGCTGTAGTCGAAGGGGTTCAGTTCAGGAATTACTCACCCCAAGAACGAACTGAGAAAGTTGACAGAATCAGAGTAATGGCTAGATCATCTCCATTCGACAAGCTTCTGATGGTGCAGTGCTTGAAGCAAAAGGGTCACGTGGTGGCAGTCATTGGGGATGGGACGAACGATGCGCCTGCTTTGAAGGAAGCAGATATTGGCCTTTCGATGGGGATCCAAGGAACCGAAGTGGCAAAGGAGAGCTCAGATATTGTCATCCAAGATGACAACTTCTCTTCAGTGGTGACAGTTCTGAGATGGGGCAGGTGCTTGTACAATAACATTCAGAAGTTCATCCAGTTTCAGCTCACCGTGAATGTTGCCGCCCTTGTCATCAACTTCATAGCCTCCGTGTCCTCCGGCAAAGTCCCATTGACTGCTGTCCAGCTGTTGTGGGTGAACCTCATAATGGACACATTAGAAGCTTTGGCATTGGCCACAGAGCAGCCGACCAATGAGCTGATGGAGAAGCCGCCAGTGGGTAGAACTGCCCCGCTCATAACCCGAGTCATGTGGAGAAACCTCATCGCGCACGCCTTGTTCCAGGTAGCCGTCTTGCTGACTCTACAGTTCAAGGGAAGATCCATCTTTGGAGTGGATGAGAAGGTCAAGAACACAATTATCTTCAACACTTTTGTTTTCTACCAAGTCTTTAACGAGCTTAACGCAAGGAAACTGGAGAAGAAGAACATGTTCAAGTGGATACTTAAGAACAAGCTGTTTTTAGCAATAATTGGGATTACCATAGTGCTTCAGCTGATAATGGTGGAGTTTCTGAAGAAGTTTGCTCAGACTGTGAGGCTAGATTGGGGGCAATGGGGTGCTTGTATTGGCATTGCAGCTTTGTCTTGGCCGATTGGTTGGCTGGTCAAGTGCATTCCGATTCCTGGGAACAAGGCCTGACTCCAAAGAGCTTCTGCACAGCAAAAGACATGAAAAGAATAAGTAATTCTGTATAGCTTTTGAATTATTATTTTCCATGTTTTTGCTTTTTTAAGTTTCAGTCTTATTCAGCTTCTATCCCTGTTGCTAGTTTCTTTAAGAGATTTTCAATATGGGATTTAGGAATACTAAAAACAGTTGTTAGTCAAGTCATAGTTTCTGTGCCAGTGGCTTATCAATTTGTAGATAGCATCTATGATATCGGAAATAAAGCATTACTATATATGTATTCAAGTATATCTTATGTTTACGTACATGATTGAAAAAAAAATGTTAGCAATCGTTTTACATAAAATATTTTCACACATAAGGTTTCTTAAGCTCGTTGCCTCAAACTGCAATCTCCTCCAAGGCACAATTTCACAATTCAAGATTATTATTTTGATATAAAAAAAAATCTTGATAAAAAATTATTGGAAAAAAATAAAGAGGAAAAAAATGCAAGTCTAATGAAAAATAAAAACTTTGAGGACGTGAAGTTCTCAAAAGAGAATACAAAAAGGACCAATCAATATCACACCGCAGACAGAATTATAATCGAGATTGTTACAAGAAAAGAAAAGTTAAGAAAAGGAGAATCATATGAATCATGGAAAATCTTCATGTTCGGCAATAATAAGGTTATGTAGAATCATACCACAGACCAACTACCTCAGATCATGGCGGAGAAAGCGCACTATGCACCATAAATGTTTATGCGATTTTCCCCTCCTTTTGTATGTGTGTGCTTAAAGTGCATTGATTGAAAGAATTAAGCTTTTATTTATTTATTTATTTTTGGTCAAGCAAGTTTAGGAATGATCATAAACAAGCATAATCATAACACTTTTCCTTGTGGT
The DNA here is from genome assembly GCA_946598075.1 of Artocarpus hirsutus. Classification (NCBI taxonomy): domain Eukaryota; kingdom Viridiplantae; phylum Streptophyta; class Magnoliopsida; order Rosales; family Moraceae; genus Artocarpus; species Artocarpus hirsutus. The sequence continues at coordinate 3,979 of CAMOHE010047034.1, forward strand.
TTCTCCAATCATGATTCATGGCTGAGTACAGCTAAAGAATTCTAGATGTTAAATATATATCTTTCTTATTGGAGAAATTTGTTAGTTCAAGTGTGCTTATCTGAATTGTGATTGTTATAGGCCATTTGGAAGAGTGGTTTTAACCATCAGCTACAACAGTGAACAGTATGAAGCTCTTACATCTTACAGTAAAAAACTATAGTGTAAAGCTTTCACATACTACAGTTCTCAAAGCAAAACTGTTGATTCCAACTGTTCTTCCAAATGGCCTGTTAGTGTCCTTATTTGAGTTATGTGTTATATGTAGCAAAGCAACCACTAACAATATATTTATGAACCATTTGCAACATCTGCTTGCAAAAGAGCTACCTCTTGATTCAAATTTGGATAAATGTTACAAATTCCCCGAATTATGTCACTCTAAATATTATACCTAACCTTAACCAAGCAATAATTCAACAAATCCGTCTGACAAAAATAGTGTGTCTAAGTTCAGGAGGAGAATATAGATGTGCTATAGATCAGGGTGCACAACATGTATGTTTTAAAGTTTGGTGGCATGTAAACACAAATAACATAGTTCATGAGATATTTTTAAAATTTATTCTTCAAATTTTTACATAATGTCTAGAAATGAACTAATCCAATCAATTACTGGCGTACAACTAAATCTAAAAGTAGTTTACCATATATTTCTCATTTGAAAAATTAAATCAACCAAATAAAAATGAAAATAATAAAAAAAAAAGAGAACAAATAGGAGAACAAATTTATGAATTTAGTAATCGTTGGTATTACATACTTAAGAAGAAAAAAATTGATAGGAGTTCAGCTTTGTATTGACTGTTCAACACTTTAAGATCCCCCTTCATTTCAACTTTGCTAAATTAAACATGAAAAACCTCTCAAGTAAGAAAAATAAATGCCAAGAATTGAGACTCTACTCACCAAATTACATAAAGTGCACAAAACATGTGAGCCCAGTAGCATTATAGCTGAGCTAAAGAGTTTGCAGATGTTTATTGTACCGAGATAATAAAGAAAGAGCAACAAGATACCATTACCTGAGAAGTTACATCATTTTTCAATTCAGATAGTACAACAGAATCTCACCTCATCTTTTCTTACTCATTGTAAGAGGAATCAATTCTAGGACCGACTACAATTCATCAAGACTATATCCTTCATTCAAATAAAAAGTAAACAAATCTGTTCTAAAAACCATTACATGTGTGTGTGTTGAAAGAGAGAGAGAGAGAGAGAGAACGTACCATGCTGCAAGCTTTAAATGTTGAGAAAACAATCTTGTAATAAAGTAATTCTATAGACGTGGGAATCTACGCTCAAATCAGAAAATTAGCAAGAATAATTGCGAAAAGGCTAAAAAAGGGCCGTTGCTCACCTTCATTATCTTCATCAATGGTAAATTCGAGTAAGGAGTGGGGCCGTTAGGCTTCAGCTCTGTCTATCACTTGCAAACGTACACATAACTTGTAATCACTTATCGCTTGGAAGTAGTCCTTTATTCATACTCATCACTTGCTCGGCTACTCGGCGGCACATTATAGTCATCAGCTCGACACTTAACGATCTCTCATGAACAGAGTAGTCCAAAGTCACTAGTCAGTAATCACTTGTCACTAGAATCCAACAATGTCAAGTTCATTTTTTATAGATAAAGTACTAAAGAGTAAATAGGCTGCCAATGAGACAAAAATGCTTCAACAGCAAATAACTGCTACATTTACTTTCTTCAGCGTAAAAATTACTCCATCAAATTCTTCCTGGAAAATTTTCCAGCCAAAAAAAAAAGTTTAAGGAGAAAAGCCTAGAAATAGAAGACACATAGTGCGTGTCCAAAGGTTAGTACGTAAAGATGCCAAAGCCATATCCTCCAAAGTTGCTTTGTTAATTTGCTTTCTTCGTACGGAATGCCTTTTATGAGTTCTCAAGGGCCTTTTATTCACTTAGTGTTTTAAAAAAGAACAAACCAGACGTAAATGCGAATCCAATCATTAAAAAAAAAAAAAGCACCATTCTTTTAAAGAGAGTAATAAGACAAAAACGATATTTAAATCTTCTAATGAGAAATAAAAATGTTGGAATGAAGATAAAATCTTATTGAAACTTGGCACAAGTTTTAAAAGAGCTTCCTTGAGAAGTCATATCTTGTGATTTTGATTAAAAACCAACGTGAAGCGCCAAAACTCTTTAAAAAGTTATCCAAACACTCCCAAAAGTATCCCTTCAACCCAAAAAGCCAAAAGTAGCCGTCTCAGCTTAGTTGTGAAACAACTTTCTTGTGGCTTCTGGACCTTTTCAGTGGCTTAACCATGAAGGTTTTTTTTTTTTGACCTTTTCTTTTCTTTTCTTTTCTCTTTTGACATTTGATGTTTGCTTCCTCCACAAGATGTTCCAAGTCCATCAAACCCCGCAAAGTAGCCGAACCAGCGATTCTAAAGGAGTGCCATCTTTAATTTCTCTTTGGTTATATCGTCATTTTCACTAAAAATAAGAGATGTTATATCAATGACATATGCTCAAAGGTAAACAATAACAGCATATTTGGCCCCAGAAAATGTCTATTCTAGCTCACCAGCAGACATTTGTAGAGAAATTCATGGACCTACCCAAAAGTATACACAGCTCTATAAGTTGATGGACATTCTAACGTTTACTAATGAAGTCTTAACATCTGTTAACATATCCAATCAATTTTTTATTTAAAAATATCATGTATCAAACTCGCTCAAATATTCATCTAGAGTAAAACTAAAACATAGAATTCTCTATCAAAGCAAGCAATCAAGTGAACGACAACAACACAACACGGTTGACTGCTATTACCAAAACTAACAGGAACACCAGAGAAAAGAATTTCACACAAAGACGGAGGACGGATTAACTGACCTCAATATCCATGAAAAGATCATAAAAAACTCATGGGTTGTTTTAGATTTGAAAGATGTGGCTCCAAAACTGTAAATAGGGTCGTGGTCGTTTTTAGTTTCCATCTCTTTCAGAGAGAGAAAGAAGACATTGAAGGACAGAAAATCCAAGTAGATACTTACATAGAAGAGCAAACTCTTTTACATGCCCGCTTTGTTTGATTAGAATATCACAAGACTGGTAACTTCGTGTTCTTTTGTTTTCTCTTATTTAATTTTTAGCTCAAAAACTGATAATGACACACAACACAAGCAACATAAAATAATGGCAGGATGTCAGAGCACATTCCAGAAAAAAGCATGGTGAAGCAAAGAAGAGAGAAGAAAAACCTAGGAAAAAGCAGCACTTATTAAAAAAGGTTACATATACGGACGTTTTCAGGGACACGTAATCAATTACATGGAAGTTTCTAGAGATGCCAGAACCATTATAAGAATAAATTCGCTTAGGCTTGTTAAAGACGGCAATCATTAGAAGCAGTCTGTTATAAGCAGAAGCTCCTCCAAAGTCAATGGAGATTCAATCAACAGAGAAAAAAATGAATGGCCAGATATTTGAAAATGACTTGCCTGAAGATCGAATGAAAATCTCGCTAAAGTCAGAATGCTTGAGAGAAGTTTAGAAGTCAACGCAGGGGGTCAGTAAATTATTGGAGATAAAAAATGATCACCCAAAGTGGCAAAGGAATGCTCAATGCATTTAGCTAATATTGACTTGATCTCTCTAGAGTTGGCTTCACCTGGCTGGAAAGCCAGAACAAAGCCTGGTAGGAATGAATGAAAGATTTTGTGACTAATTTGAACACCTACCGAATTATGCCAAATAATGAACTCTTTATACGATTATATATAACCACAAAAGAAATCTTGCGATGCAAGAAAGTTATATTTGCGTTTTCCTTCTGCAAAAAAGCTGGTCAAATTAAATTCAAAAAAAAGGAAAAAAAGAAAGAAGTAGGACAGGTACTAGAATATCATGTAAATTCAGCTATTAAAAACAAAAAAGTTGAGAGCCCACCTAATTACTTTCTTATATCTTGATTGGCGCCAGGCAATTAAAGTGGCATCTGTCTATTGACAACAAATCCGCCCTGTAAGGACTTCCAAAACCAGGTGCTTCAACAATCTCATTATTAAAAAAAAGGCCCTCTCATGGTTCCATACAAATCACCCCTTTCATTTGTGAAAAAAACCAAGCTACCACAAAGCAGTTGACTTGTTGACCCTATTGTTGAAAAACCAACATGCAAGAAGGTTTAGGTGGCCCACTTCATCAACAACATTTCTCCAATTTTAAAAACAATTATAGGAAAAGAAGTAAGAGCTTGAAATACTGAAGAATGCATCTTCAAAATGTAACCAATCACCCGTGCCCAACGTTCCACAAGGATCATTTTTTCAGTAGACGATGTGTCTTTTTGGCCAATCACAATGACAGACAAATAGTTAGACGACGCAACCAAAATACTAGAAGCCAACATAGAAAGTCCTATTGGTGCATTTAATGTATCCAAAAGTACCAAACCCTAGTGGGACTTGACAAATTTCCAGCACAGAGAGAGAGAGAGAGAGGACAAACAAACAAATACAATTTGTAACTTAACAGAGAAAATCAGAGAAAAAAAGGTTTTTTTTTTTACAACCTGTGTGGTCTTACGTTCAGAAGCTACTTCTTCCTTTAATTAAAAACTGTATTGTTAAAGTTTAGAGGCTGGAAAATGATGAAACCTAAGAAACATGGTTAAATCTAAGACGCAATTTCTGTCATCACCTTAGTGGGCTCTCCAATTCTAGATTGTCCTGTCTACTTCACTTATTTTAATGCTTAAGACAGAGCTTTTAAACATTGTTCAGACTTTTGATAAGGTGACAAACATGAAAAGATTATCACCAACAAGTGATTCAAAATCATCTGCTAATCACCGAATCTGACGGCCTAGCATTAGTGGAGTACCATGGTGGGCTTGTGGCCACAAGTTCGAATGTTGGGTTACCCTTTCGCGGTACTAAATATGGAAACTTGTTTCCTACCAGCTTAGTACTCAATTTAGAGTGCCTAGACCGCACCCCTATGTACCCTCTTGCTGTTAGCACATTCGATGGGGTTGGGGTGACGCGTTCCTCGTCTAAAGGGTAGGGCCCACCTATAGATCCTTCAATGAACATTCCTGTGAGCATCTGGAGGGCCCTTTAGTAATGCCGGGGGGGTATGCTAATGTTGCTCACCCACTCTCCGAACTTTTTACATTGTCAAAAAAACTAAACCCAATTTAGAAGAAATCATGTTTATCAATTAATCAGAACATGCAAAAATCCAAAAATCAACCATATTCTAAGATAATACGGGTCAAATGAAGAAGCTCAACTTGGTCCTTAACTAGAAAAAATCTATGCAACTTTTGGAAAGACCTTAGAAAAAACAAACAAAATTGTTTTCCAACAAATGCACACATAAATTGCGAAAACATCTCCACGATTCAAAACCCAAAAAGGACAACGACAAATGAAACTCATTTGCTATAATAAAAATCATTTTTTTGCTTTTTCCCTCTATTCTAACTCTCAAGTTTACAACTGTCATAACATCTTTGTTTAACTCCCACTAAGACGATTCTTCTTCCTATAAGCTCTAAAAGAAGAGAGAGATAAATCCTCATCCATATTGCCTATGAAAATATGTCATATACATTAAGTTTTTGCAAATTTGATAGAAAGTGCTATCGGTTCCAAAAAAATGTTTTATACATCTATCCAAACACTCATTCAATTTATTTCAACTCAAATGCATTTTTTTCTAAAATGCAATCTAAACACCGGTTTGAATTAAAAATCTCAATTCAAGCTCCTAATTTCAATCCAAACTTTCCGGTTCGAACAAGTGTTTCCAAACAGAGGAAGTGCAACATAAAGATATTCACATAGTTCGCTATGGCGTGGGTACGTGCATGTAAAAATTTACAATGTAATACAGCATGCAAATATACACCTATCAAGGCGTTTGGAAAACAAGTAGGCCCGTTCTAGATGAACAGAGGACATCAATAATGGTAATAAGTAAAGTACAAGCTACCAGACCAAAAAGTACCACATGTATTTGTCTTTCTTTATGAACTCTAGCATAATTGATTATTTTGTCAAACTTAAGAGTACTACATCAATAAACACATGGGCATTCAAAAGACATCTACGGAATTTAACTTATAACGAATTGACACTGTATCCTCTGAGAAAAGTAAAGAGACCAACCAAACTTGTTTATGACGATAATTATAGCCCAGCAAAGGAGCAACCGGCGTCTGTGTACACCCCATAACCGATGGGGATTGTTTCAAACGCTAACTGGAATTTTTCCAGAAGCGGCCCTACCTCTTGCAAGGAGCGCATCGCTCCAACCCCATTGAATGTGCTAAGTGCTAACGGTCTTAGTATGTGATGTCGTGAAGTCAAGCACGCTAAATTGAATATTGGATTGACAGAATCAAGCTCTACCCTTCTCAAAGAGGGCCAACCCAACACTTAAACGGCCAAACCTTTGACCACTAACGCAGCCACAATACTCCATTATTGCTAGGCCACCACACTCGATGGTCCAATAAAACTTGTTACTTATTAGAGCATATATTAAAACCATTTTTTTCCATTCAGCTCCATTGATCCACACCTTTTTTTATCCCCCTAAAAACAATAAAATCACAACAGCCGCCACCGAATCAATCCTAAATTTTAACTAATTTATCCAATCAATCAAACAGAACTTTCAGAATTCAGATTGTTTACATTTTTATTTCAGACACCCAAAAATAAAAATAAAAATAAGGTGACCCCAAGAAAAGAAAAAGAAATGTGTTACATTTAGACTAGCAGACAATGGAAGTCATTCTCAATTTGTTAAAGCACAGAAGTTGAGACTAATGGATCTTTCTTCCTGATTTTAGCTGATCTCGTCCTCCAACAAATAAATAAATACATAAATAAATAACAGATAGAAAGAGGATTGATGTCGACGGTCACAAGGATGAATTAAAAAATAAATAAATAAAAGAAAAAAAAATGAAAGCTTTAGCGTACACAAAGCAAGCTCAAATGAGGGCAAAGGCAAGCGGACCTCGAGGTCGACATTTCGAGTTGTCAAACCATAAATTGTCGGGAGAGAGGGACCCATTCGGCCAGCCTTTCGTACCGTTAATTGCACAGTTCAACCTCTTTTTTTGGCTTCTGTGGAATTTCTTTTTTTTTTGGTTCTCCTTCCTTCCTATCTTCTTCTGCAAAACTGTTCTTCTTTTTTTTTTTTGCCCTTTCCTTTTCTTTTTTCAATAACAGATAATATGTTTTTGGCATCCCTCTTCATATAAAAATAAAAAACAAAAAAAAGGAAAAAATTACACCTTATACCCTTTTTTTTTTCTACGTATTTTTTATACCATAAAAAACAAAACTTAAAAAAAAAAAAAAAAAACTTGCGTCATTTTTTTATGTCACTTTTTTTTTCTTTTTTCTTTTTTCCCGTCTTTTTTTTTTCTTATACGCTTTAGTCAACCAAGGAGCCAGCTTTGCAAGTTTGTCTGTCGCCATCAAAGATGAATCGGCTCTAGAGATCGGGAGATCACAAGGATAGGTCACAAGACTTGAAATTCGTCCTCTGACGTCGACGGTGAACTCCAATCGACCTCCGTTCACTCACAAAAAGAGGATGAAGCTCGGCGACTGCATCAATGGGCTCTCGAAATGATATGAACCCCGCCGACTACTGCGGCGAGACCCGACACCAAATCTCGAATCAAACCCCTAATCCTTTAAGACACATGTTTGTTGAGCCTTGACCTGTAATCTAGTAAGACACCAATCAAGAACCACATATAGGAAGATGTCACACCTAGAATTGCAAGAACTCTTAAAACTCTAGATAATAAGTCAGTTTGTTAAACGCCACAAGTTTAATCTTGATAAGTTTGAAGAGTCTTCTCAAAAAAATAAGAAAAATACAAAAAAACCTCACCAAATTCGTGAATGATAATTTTTTATTTTCTTCCTTTAAAATAACAAAGTGTTTACAAATATATGGGAAACGATTTTCAGCATAAAACCCCCCCTAAGTGAATGCTGACTTAGAAATCCCTTAATTGGTGTTTTTTCCATGTGAAATTAAGCCCTAAAATCCGACTTTGCTGGCTGTAATACCACAAAAATAATAGAAAAGGAAAGTAGCTAATTTTATCTCTTAAAATACGCCTAACCTATTCTAGAAGAAGGAAAGTATACGGGTTTGTTTCATGCCTAACAAAACCGAATTTGACAACTAAGAAAATATAAAAATTACATCAAAAAATAAATTGATGACGAGGCTTGAACTTAATGACACGGCGCCCATGTGTCGATCTAAAATAGGAAAGTTTCCTGAAATTATAAATACAAATTGGCCCCACAATTTACTAGAATCGTGCACCATCATCAATGTGAATCTTCTAGAACCTTAATCATAATGAGTAGGCTCTCTTAAGACTGATTTGGGCCTATGCTGGGACTCCATGTATGTGACACATTGCAAACTTGTTGAATGAGCCCGTTCAATGCTTCCTTGAAACACTTGGCCTTAAATCTTGTGATTGGACTATTTGAATGGCTTAAATGGATCAGGAACATGACTCCTAACTTGTGCAGCTCCATTGCTTGCATCATGAAGTGTATCAAATCTCCTGCACTACCTATAACACCTGCTAATTTTCGTATAACGGATTATGTCATTTTAGTAACGACGTTAAGTAATTATTTTATGATATGTGTTATGATTTATGGTGCTAACCATTTTATTTAAGTGTTATGACAGGTGATGATCACGTGAAATTGATGTGCTCAAGTGTTCATGTTATTAATGTTATATGTTTAATCATAATTTTGTGATAATTTAATGTTTTGATAAATTTTGGTATGTTATGGCAGATCGGCAGGCTAGACCATTTAGTTCGACAGCCGAAATGACCCTCTTGGAATGGCAGGCCGATAGTATATAATCGGCAGGCCAGACTTCATGCATTCGGCAGACCGACGTGGGACATCGGCAGGCCGAAGATTACTGACGAGCAATCAGCCGAAATCATCCAAAATTTATGATTACGATGATTGGATAATTTGATGATGATTTTTGATTGATTGACTTATTTATGGATAAATTTTCTCATTTTAGGAAATTAAATATTTGACTTTTGATTGATTGGATTTAAGTGATAAGGTTTCCCATTTTACAAAGGCAAAATATGGTAATTGTGACAAAATTGTTAACTCTCCCTCAATCCTCTCCATTTTCCCACGAATCTTGCTTTGATTTTAATCAGAAAATTCTGATTAATATGGAGAGTATGAGTTTTCCTTTTCACGTAAACAAATTTTTTTTATCACGCTTTCTCTCTCTCTCTCTCACACGTATTTTCTCTCATCCCCTCTCTCTCTTCATCACATGTTCTTCTTCTACTCTCCCTCTCAAAATTTCATGTTATTATTGAGTAAAATATTGAATTTTTGGGCGAATTCAAAAAAAGATTGAAGAATATCGTTTCGAGGTAAGAACTCATTTTTTTCAGTATTTTTGAAATTGTATTTCTCTCCTCAATCTGACTGAAATATCTTAGTCTAGGAATTTCGTTTTGCTCTGAATTTTTTATATGTTATTCATGCATGTGTATGTGTTATCTTTATTCCTGCCAAATTTGGTACCCAAATTGTTTGTGAATATAAAGTTATTAAATTTTAAATTCATGGAGGTCAGAAATATAATTGTGTTGAAAGTGTTATTTTAATGTTTTATGGTTAATAAAAAATGTAGTATGAATTGTCATGTTTCAAGAGATGAATGTATGTATGATGTTTTATGAAATGGATGATATGTTGTGGTTGTTAATTCATTGAAAATAAATGTTAATTGCCATTTTTTTTTATGAATGTATGACATGAACACAATAAGTAGTGAGCACATCGAGACCGCGGCGTCGTCACCTATAAAATTAAGGTTAAGTAAGCTTTTTAAGGTAAGTACATTCTCACCTGCAACATGATGAGTTTATGAAAAGTTTGAAATATATGCTCATGATGGTTTTATGATGATTTCTCATGATGATTTTACATGAAGTATTATTATGAAGTTTTAAGGCCTGAAAGTTTATCCATGATTTGGTGATAATATTTTTCAAAGCATGAAAGTATATATATATATATATATATATATATATATATGTATCACCTAAATAAGTGTTGCACACCCAATGAAATGTTAAGTTATGATATAATATAATATGATGTCATGTTTAGTTTGTGATTAGCTACCCCTCTCTTCTCATGACGGCGTGCCTATAATGATATTAATGGTGCAACACTTGGGCCTTTAAGATAAAATGAATAATGTTTTAATATGGGTAATGTAAAGAAAGATATGTTTCTTATAAAAATGTGCCTAGTGCACTATTATGATGATGATGTTCATAAAATGTTTTAAGTTATGAGATTTATAAATATACTTACTAAGCATTAGCTTAATCAAGTTTTACATCATGTTGTAGATAAGGGTAAGAAAGTTATGGAGTAGGCGGATGACACTGACAGGCGTGTGAGCTAAGAAAGATGAATTGCAAACAAAAGAACGCCAAAAAAAAAAAAAGAGATTTTAATGAAATAAACCATGATTTACGATTCTGAGTATGTTTGTTATTTTTGAATTTTAAGGATTTGAATTATGTTTTATAATTTTGAGTATGTTTATTTGATGGACTTTTAAGATTTGAACCATGACACTTTAACTTTATTTTATAAATTTTCTTCCGCATTTGAAACTTTAAAACTTGTTTTTAAAATAAAATTTTTATAACAGTTCGGCCTGCCGACTATTACTGGTCAGACTGCCGAAGAGTTTAATCGACCTACCGGTTGCCATGTATCGGCCTGTCGAACTTATTAATTTTAAAACCCCGGTTTGCAAAGCCTTGGGCGGCCTGCTGATGGATGACCTTCGGCCTGCCGGTCGAGTTCAGCTTGCCAAAGTCACAGGTTCGGCCTGCCAAATTGTGTAAGAAATTTTGACCATGTGTTTTTATTATGAATTTGTTATTTAGTGAGATAAACTATTTAAAGAATGTTTATAAATTAGTAATATATTGATGAATATTTACATGTATATATATATATATATATAAATGCATAGATCCTGGGTTATGTTTTTAAATTACCTTTTTAATTAAATAGTTTATCTTATAAATAAAAACATTACGAAACGAAAGTAACGACATTTGTGTCGTCCGTAAAGGAGGCGTTACACTACCGACGCCAAAGTCCATCCAGACCCGAAGATTTAGAAGCACAAAGGAGATGTGATGGCTATGACGGTGTTAGAGCTGGCGCGAGAGAGATTGAATTCATCAGAGTCCGTCTAGATCTGAAGACAAAAAGAACAACAAAGAAGATTTATGATGGAGATGTAATGACAGCAAAAAATCAGGACCGATTTCATTCTTGACAGTGACGTTAATAACACGAGAGAGTTTGTTGAAGTCCTCGATCTGAGTTTTGTTGTTGTTGTTGCTATTGTAATCCTAAAGTGACACGAAAATGTCCTAAATGGACAATCGACATATCTAAGAAGGACATGAAAAATGTCCTAAAAGGACACACGACATGTCATGCACTAAGTTTGTGGCATAAGAATTTCACATTTTATAGCATAAATGAAAATTGAGTCTAAAAAAGTGGCATTTATATGAATCCTAAAATAAAAAAGTATTATTTTCTTTTATAGACTTGTGTTGTTCAATGAAAGCCTGCATTTATAGTGGGAAGTAGAGAGTGCTAAAGAGGGTAATATAGGAAAAAACCACTTGAATAAAGTTGAATTTCAAACGTATAAAAAATTAATAAGATGTTTGAGAGAGTATATTGAACCTTAGAGTTTAAACATGCTACTGTGTAAAGCAAAAGTATGTTACAGCGCAAAACTCTCACATGTTACAGTATACAATTCAAACTTTAAAGTTGGATCTCTTCTCCTAAACACACTATAAGTGCAAAATTTCACTTTAAAATGATGTATATGAATAACTTATTTCACAAGTGATATAAAGCCTAATTAACACTGTTTGTTATAAAGAAGGACACCTTTTTTTCTACTTGAAAATTCTAGAGTGTTTGGCAAGTGAATCAGAACTATGATTAGAACTAATTTGAATTAAAAAACTGTAGCACTGTAGCATACGAGAGTTTTACACTGTAGTAACTTTTTACCTAAAAGTTTTTCACTGTTTGAATTCTAACTCATTTTGCCAAACACCCTACACATATACTATTTAAAAAGAACTAATTTTTTTTATCAAAGTTGTGTAGATTAATAACAAGCTTCCAAAAGTGATGCAACCTTATTTTACAAGTTAATTTCGCTAGCTGCCGCATTGTATCCCTTTTTATTTGTAAGTTGGACTTAAATTTTGTATACAAATTGGTGTGTTTGGTTCAATGGTTCAATCCAATTCAGCCTAGTTCAAGGGTCATTACATTTTAAAGTGGTGTCGGGTAAAACATTACAAGCTAAATTGATAGTTTAAACTAGGCTAAACTATCCAATTTAGACTTCGTATCGTCTCCATTTCAACATTTCGAACCAATATTAAAGATTAAATTCACTCCTACATATTTATGTTAGCAGTGTAGCATAATGGACGAACAAATAACTTTGAAATAGAAATAACAAATGTAATTGAAATTATGCAAATACAAAATTATAATAAGCTCAATAATATATATAAAACTAAACAGAATTTGAAACAAAGGAAAGTTGAGGCCCGTGTACCATATGGTGTCTTTAAAACATATTCGCCCCTCATACTTGATGCTTAAAGATTCAATAGCGCTTGTCTCCTAAGATAGATTGGCAAACTAGTAGCTAATACACACCGCGTCATTACTCCGGCAAACTTGAAACGAAACAAACTCTATCACTTTAAAACCTAGCACTAGAGAGAACATAAGCAGAAGTTTGTGTGATTTTTGAGTGTAAAATACTAAAACTTGGGTGCTAATTTATAGCCTAACAGTAGAGATGTTACAACAGTATTTATAAGGCGATAATCATGCATTAAGTTAGCCATTAAGTAGGCAAGTAAAGTGCCTTTATGCATAATTAATTTTAGAGGTTTCATCATTTGAATTGCCTCTTATTTAATCCTCTTCAAAATACTTTAATGAGGCTTTTAAGTTGCATAATTTGGCAATCAAAATTTCATTCACCTATATATAATTTTGAACATATAATATACTATTTTGAGTATCTCACAGGGGAGAATTTGTACTTTGATTTTCTACAAAAATCAAGTAGGATATGCTCAAAATCAAGTCTCAAATAGCCACTATGCATGGTTAATAAACCATGTATTTTCAACAAATTCTATTTATAATTTAACACTATTTATTTTATATTTTTTAATTTATTAACCTATTTTTACATATTTCATATTTATTTTTCAACTAAACATAATTTTTATACTTTAAGCTAGAGTTCTCAATACTCATGTAAATACAAATTTAATTCAAATTTTATGTTTAAATTAATACTTTAACTATACATTTAAATGGTAATTCATGATGGTTTGAATTATACAAGTTGTATTTTTCTATTCAAATTAAAAACAAATTCAAATCAATACAATTTAAACCTATGAACCAAATGGGAGTAGATAGCATTAAACCTAAAACAAACCAGTAAATTAGGTGGTATGCCACCTTTTTACAATCACTATCGTGTTCTCTCAATTTTTTCCTCTTCTTTGATTCATACGATTTTTATTAACCAAAAAGACCAAAATACTTATAGATAACATATGTTTGCCTAACTCTAAGTTAAAATACTTGTAATCAATTATATCTTTATATTTTTAAAGTGATACGTTACCAACTTTTTTATAAAAATTAAAAAATTGAAAAACAATGCCAAAAAAAGCTCAAATTGACCCACCAAAAAATTGCCAAACCAAACACTAAACCACCAACTGGAGTTGTGCACCATGTCGTTTATAGGGTTTTTTTTTTTTTTTTTTTTGCCTTCGGTAAAAAACATGCACTTTAAACATTCGTTCTAGCTACTACCAGAAAGATAAGTTATTTGTGAGTTAAAATTTTAGTGTTTCATCGAACAAATTACATGTCGTTTCTTAAAAACCGTGTAATTTTATTAAAACCACGTGATCTATCTAAAACGATACGTGGTTTTGACCAAAAACAATTCTTTTTCTAAAGATCTAATAATCTAACAACATGTCGCTTGATTTTGTCACGTCACAAATTTGCTTCGTTTTGTTATTTTATTATGTTAAACGACATGTTTCTACGTGAAAATTCGTCATCATATTTTATGCTGTCATTTGACCAAACAAGGGTACGTGATAAAAATTTTGGCCATCTTGCATGAAAACGACGCGTCATTCATATTTAAGACTTTAGTGTCGTTCGCGTGAAGAAACAGAATGTCTCTTGCCGTTTAAGCATAAAACGGCATTCAAATTTTTCGTCGGTAATTTTTTTCAAAGGATTTTGTTTGTAGATTAAATTGTACTAATTTTTGTTCAGCCAAAAAAGAAAAGAAATAAATAGCTTTTTTAATGGAGTATTAAATAGCACGATGGAAACGATAATGTTTGTTTTTCCTTCCTTGACTTTTTCTTTCGAAAGAATTTGTAAAAATGAATTAGTCAAGAAACGGCGGCACAATGATGTCGCTCATAATAGATTTTTCTCTCCAACCCAGCCTTCCAACCAGTAAAACAAATATCAGTAGCAGAAGAGTAATAGAAACGAGGAATACAAGAAACAGTTTAATAAATGATTGCTGGAGTCTTTATTTATTCATTTTAAGTAGTGTTCTTAATTGCATTCATTGGATTTGCGAAGAGAAACTGTACAAAAATTTTAAATTTCGTCTGCATATCTTCGGCACTTCAAGATATTCCGGTCATCATCATGCAATTGACCTAGTAGTGCATCTCATGATTGATTTGAGGTATCATGTTTTCCCTAGAATTTACTCACTTTATTACAATAACTGCTTCACAACCCTATTAATTATTATCAAATATTCGTAGCTCGTTTTGAAATACAATTAGAACTATATTTTATAATTTTAAACAAAATTTTTACCGTCTTATTTCTTATAAAATTTAAACCAAAAAGTAGTTAAAAACACAAAATATAGTTCGGATCACATTTCGAAATGTGCTAGTAACATTTACACAGTAGTCCAATGCCAAAAAATACACAGGAGAATTTTTTTTTTTTTTTTTTTTAGTCAGTTGGAGCATCAATACGTCATGGGGAAGTACCATTAATGCCACAAAACAAAGTCTAACAAGCAACCCACCAACCAGTTTTTCCTCTTGAAGGAATAAGACAAAATCGAAACGGCTGGAAAGACGTATACCCAAATGGGTGACGTTTTTGGGTACGTGGGATAGCACACAAAAATATATCCATAAATTGGGATTCTACAGGGTTTAGCCAAATCCAGTTACCAAACAAAAACGATGTGTCGCACAACTCCTAACAACCGAATTACTAAGAAAGGAATACACACACTCACATACGTATAAACATACATATGACCAATATTATATCAAATTCATGT
The DNA here is from genome assembly GCA_946598075.1 of Artocarpus hirsutus. NCBI lineage: Eukaryota > Viridiplantae > Streptophyta > Magnoliopsida > Rosales > Moraceae > Artocarpus > Artocarpus hirsutus. Next base: position 19,570 of record CAMOHE010047034.1, read on the forward strand.
GTAGCTATATATATATATATATATATATATATATATATATAAAGGCAATGCAATGCAGGCGAACATGCACTAGAGAGAAATTAAATTATGGGCATTTGATATAAATACATTTAGTTTATAGCGTATAAGGTTGAAATATAACTCCACTGCTTTGGAAATCATATATATACTTATGTCAATGATTTGATTTTGGATAGAAATCAAAATTCGATCACGTTTTGAGATATGGTTCCAGATCCAAACGGAATCTCGTTGTATACCAAGAAATGATCAGTTCAGTTCATGTGATCATGATCTCTACTTTGACCTTGAAAATGTAGAGTTTTAGATAAGATCAAGACTGTTTTTGGTGATTTAATTTTTTTTGTCTGACCTTTACAGAATTCAGACAAACTCTCATACAATCTTTTTTTTTACTACAACTTGGACATCTAAGATGAAAAGAAATATCAATAGAACAAATGTCATTATAGTATTTATATTTTAATTAACAGCAAAATATTGATCACTTATAAGTGATTTTCCACGCATAAAGACGAGACCTCTTTCTGTTCTAATTAATTAAATTTCAAGATTTCCAAAACAGTGTCCATATTGGAATTTTTGTATTGGGTTTTTAATTAACCTATTTAGATCCTATGAGACATACACATCCTCAAAATAGGCACATTTGTTTTGAGATCTAAAGGGTGAACTGAATTTCTAAAATATGCTTCAATTTCCCAAGTTGATCATGAAGGTGAAAGCTAAAAGAGAAAAATAATTCTCTACCAGATCTCAGACAATCTCAAGCAGTACTAATACTCTTAAAGATCCAACCTTGTTCATAATAAATCTTCTAAATCAACCATTTTCATATTATTGATCAATTGTTAGTTTGACACCACAGAAAATCTATAAATAATTCAGTTGAGAAAAGTAATTAACATATATATAATAAAAGCTAAAAAAATATGAAGACAATCCCTAATATTAATTTGTGCCATGATATGACAGATCTGTGAAATAGGATGTCAAATCCTTAATATTAATTACCTGATAAAAATAGCAGAAGGAATATAGATATATGCATATAAATCACAACACATGAATACAAAAGAATGCATACAGATGCACGAAATACACATATACACATGACATGAATTGACACAAACGGAACATCATTAAGAAAGATTAATTGGCACTCTTCCCAAGGCACTACCACTCCCCCAACTTGGGCTCAGAATCTTTGTCTATAACTTAAAACCATATCCCCTAGCTCACTGACGTATATCAACGAATATTAGATTCTCCAGACGTTTGGAAAAACCCTAAAAGATATCAATGACATGCAAAGAAAGTTTCAGAATCCCAAATATATATCACAGAAGAAGAAGACAAAAGTAAAATTAGCGTTGAAAGCGAGTAGAGAGAGAGAGAGAGAGAGAGAGAGAGGCGGGGGGGGGGGGGGGGGGGG
>CAMOHE010047034.1:30553-50038 GCA_946598075.1 Artocarpus hirsutus
GATATTATTTATAGAAGGAACAGCAAATAGAAGACTGGAGAACAGAAAAATGGCCGAGAATAGTAACCAACTCCCAATTCCAGATATTATTTATAGAAGGAACAGCAAATAGAAGACTGGAGAACAGAAAAATGGCCGAGAATAGTAACCAACTCCCAATTCCAGATATTATTTATAGAAGGAACAGCAAATAGAAGACTGGAGAACAGAAAAATGGCCGAGAATAGTAACCAACTCCCAATTCCAGATATTATTTATAGAAGGAACAGCAAATAGAAGACTGGAGAACAGAAAAATGGCCGAGAATAGTAACCAACTCCCAATTCCAACCGTTAAACTGGGCAATCAGGAACTTATGGTAAAACCCCGTTTCAGTTTCTTTCATTAAACTTGTGCTTGTTTGTGTGAAAAACCACATCTGTAGTCCTAGTTTTGATTTAAAAAAAAAAAAAAAGTTCCTTTTTGATGTAATCTGTAAAATTCCCGCTTTTTTACTCTTCAGGTGTCAAATTTAGGATTTCGGTGTATGGGCTTAACTGGAGCATACAACTCTCCTGTCCCCGAAGAAGAAGGGATCTCCATAATAAAGCACGCGTTCAATAAGGGAATCACCTTCTTCGACACAACTGATGTGTACGGAACCCACTATAATGAAGTTCTGGTTGGAGAAGTACGTGTTTTTCTTCAAACTTTGAACTGATATTTATTTATCACTAGATAACCATTAGTATATACAAAGTTTCTTACTATATTTGTTTGTTATTGTTCTGTAATAATGTTTAGGCCCTAAAGCGGCTTCCGAGAGAGAATTCAGCTGGCCACAAAGTGTGGTATAGCAGGATTTGATCTTAGTTCCCGTATGTTAGTGAAGGGTACTCCTGCGTACGAGGCTAGTCTCAAGCGTCCTGATGTGTGGAGTATATTGATTTGTATTATCAGCACAGGATTGATACATCAGTGCCTGTAGAAGAAACAGTGAGTTTTGATTCTCTTTTAACACCTTTTTTTCTCTTTCTTTTTTAAATGGAAAGCTAAAAATGAAATGAGTTTCTACATTAGCACTTTCTTCATTTGTTAGATTTACTTATGTTTTGGACTATAGATGGGTGAGCTTAAGAAGCTTGTGGAGGAGGGAAAAATGAAGTACATTGGCCTATCTGAAGCCAGCCCCGACATCATAAGAAGGCCACATGCAGTTCAACTAGCATTAGCATGGCTTCTCCAACAAGGAGATGATGCTGTCCCTATTTCGGCCTTTGTCTGATTTTTGATGAATCAAGCACAAATATCTTTTTAAATGATAGGTATTTAAGAATTTTTCATGTTACAGATTATCCAACTTCATTTCTCTGTCGTTTACTCTAAACTTTTCTGTAGGAACATCTAAAATTAAGAACTTCCATGTTAACATTGGATCAGTGAGAATGAAGCTAACAGAAGAGAACTTTGAAAGAAATATCTGATGCTGTACCAATTGAAGAAGTGGCAGGTGATTGAACTTATGAAAGCATAACAAATACCACTTGGCAGTTTGCCAACACTCCTCCAAAAGATTCCATATGCTACATAAGATTATGGTGGCAAGAGAGAGAGACTTTGTGTTCTGTTATTTGGTTGCTATAAACTTAAATAAGTTGTAATGAAAATAAGTTGTAATGAATCATGCTCACCTGTCCCATGGTGCGCGGTTGTGTTGGCAAAATTCAAATGAGCTTTCAATAAATTTCTTATAGGCTAATTTGTCTTATGTCACGAAATTTTTTATTTAAAAGAATGAGTGCATCGGCATAGAATTCATGAGTAGAGAAAAAAATAAATAAATTGTTCTTTGAAGTTGGATAAAAGATTTCAATATCTTATTTATTTAATTTCCTGCAAAGAATGAAATATAACAATACATTACAAAATGAAATTACATAAAGTTGTCTTTCACATTTTGCCTTTTATCCACCTCATTGTTAACTTACTAATACTATAATGTTGGAATTTTTTGAATGAGACTAACATGGTTTACCTACACTCATATTAATTTCAAATATTGTATGCAAAACATGTTATTAACAACTGATATATTAGACCATATTGGCCACAATGCATTTTTCCATTTTCCTTCAACGCCCTCTGTTTGTGTTAGAGGGACTGGCTGTAGTCATTTCTCTTTGACTTTGGGCACGCAACACGTGTTCAAAGGAGTGCCGCTAGCAAATTGAAGTGAGTGGCATTAGAGCGATACTCGGAGGTCCATAGATCATGTTCTATGCATCAATCTATCGCCACCGCCTTCACATTTGTTGATCTTTGTCACCTTCTTTGCTCTCAAGCTCTCTCTCTTGAGGAAATCTTGAGTTTCATTTATAGTAGAATTTGAAATGCCCGACACATTGCAGGTCTTTTGATTAGACTTCAAAATAATTCGGACTACAGTCAAGCTTCTATGCGCCTTTTAGCAATTCTCATATTCCAATTTTTTTCAACGTTCGAGGATATTAAGGAAATGGGGTGGTCTATGGTGGGGTGTGAAATTTTTCTCCACCGGCGAAGAATATTTAGAGAATGATCCGAATGTCGACATTCAATCTCAACATAGTTTTACGTGATCTCGTTTACATTGAATCATTGTCTAAATACAATAAAAATAAACATAAAACTAATATATATATTTTTTAGGAAAAAACCATTACGTTTAAGAAATTAACCACATCTTTTTAAAAAAATTAATCTCAAAATTAACCACATCTTTTAAAAAAAATTAAAACATTTCCCCTTAAAAAAATAAACCATTTCTCCTTAAAAAATTAAACTATTTCAACAAATTAATACACTTTTAAACCCAAATTAAAAAAACATTTCAACACTAACACACTACTAAATTAATGCCCAAATCTCTTAAAAAAAATTCATGCCCATAAACTGATTAATCTAAACATTTAGATTAAACTAATGTCACAAATTAAAGATCAAACCAATTACACAATTTTTTTCACAAATAATATAATAATAAACAAATCAATCTTAAAAACAAAATTATATTACAAAATTCATTTAATTGTACAAGTTTCACAAAATTTTCCCCAATAATAATTGGGAAACAAACATATTAATTCCAAAATAGAAAAAAAGAATTAAGAAGTAAAGACCTAGATTTGGCGGTGGGGGTGGAGGCACCGCATTCGACGTCACATTAAGAAATAATGACCCAGATTTGGGGCACCGTCATTCGACGTCGTTTGTTGGAATCTGCAGTGAGGAAACACAAATCACCATCATCGGCGACCACCACTAGGATCGCACGTGATGTCATGGATGGAGGCTAGGGTTCTTGCCGAAGAAGAGTTGATGTAGGCAGCGGAAGAGATCAACGTCGTTCATTGGGTTTCAGTCCAAATCGCAGCGTTCATGGAGTTTTCAGGCAGATCTTGGCATTCAACCGTTCGCTAGGTTCGACAGCATTTGATGGGCTTGGCCAGCACGAAGGAGGCGGCTCGCAACGGGGTTTGGTTGGCACGATAGAGGGTCGACGCCGCCACCTCAATCAGCGAGATCTCTCCCTCTCCAGTGATGAGGAACAGAATAGAAGAAAATAGAAGAACTTTTTTTTTTTTTTTTTTTTTTTTGAGGATGAAGAGCAGAGAGATTTAAGTGAGAATGAAAATAAATATATATGAATTTGATGAATTATGGTTTAAAATTTGGTATTGACTTATATGTATTCGGGTATGTTATACATTTCATTAAGTTTGTCACCATTAGATCAAAATCCAACAGCCCTAACAAAATTTTCCACTCGTGGAGAATTTTTTTGCACTCTACCGTAACATTTCCCTAAGAAAATATGGCTTACGTAAACTCCATCACAAAGAAACTACAGTGTCTCAAAGTCTGGATCAGTCGATGAGAGCAAAACATGCACAAATGTCTTTCTAAACATCAAAATTAACGAGAGAAAAAGTGCTTTAAAAGTTGAGGAGAATAAGGAAATAGAGCTAACCAGAAATGCCATAGCAAGGAACTCCAGTGTTGCAAAGTCTAGATGGGTTACGGAGCGGAAGCATGCACAAGTGCTAACACAAATTATTTAAACGCATACACATTTCTTATCTAAATTACTAATTTTTATATAACAAAATAGTATTTTCCGCTGCAACAGGTATTCTACTAGTTTCTTATCTAAACATCAAAAAGACATTGGCAGATCGAATTCTCAGCAGGGAGATAAACCAATGTAGAAACTCCAAACAACTTAAAAAGCCATAGGCATTTAAGAAAAAAAGGAACAACCACAATGACGTTTTTGCTTTGGGAAGTAAAAATAGTAAAACACCAGCATTAAAAAAAAATGAAAATGTAATCCCACATAGACAAAATGTGAAGAAAATGACCCTTTCCCAATGTATAAAAGAATATGCCGAACTAAAACTACTATATTTTGGTAGAAGTTTTGAAAGTAATTTCTTTTTTGTTTTTTCACTATATGAACTTTCTTTTAGAGTTTTAGAGTTATACGTGGAGAGTTCGTCGTCTGCTAAAACTCTAGCTTAAAATGATTAACAAGATTTTCTTAGAATGATTAACAAGATTTTTGTAGGAAAGTTATCTAGCTTAAAATGATTAACAAGATTTTCTTAGAATGATTAACAAGATTTTTGTAGGAAAGTTATCAATATATCTACTAAAACTCCAAAGTTATCAATATATCTACTAAAACTCCAACTTAGAATGATTAACAAGATTTTCGTGGGGAAGATTTTCGTGGGAAAGTTATCGATGTGTAAAATGTTATGGTTGTTGGAACGACAAGAGGTTTTTGTTAAAATGATTAACAAGATTTTCCTGGGAAAGTTATCGATGTACAATGTCATGTCATGGTTGTTGGGACAACAAGAGGCTAGGGCAGCAGTTAGCAGTTAGCTGGTGGGATTGGGGTAGGAATAAGTTGTCCTTTATTAAAACATAATTTTTCTTTTGTTTTTAAAATTACATATACGGAAATGTGCTCATTAACTGTGTACATGTGTAATTCATGAAATAAATATTATACAGATGGATTTAAGTTAGTTTAGTGCTAGACCTAGTTAAATTAAAAAATAATAATAATGGGGTCAAATCATCAATTAAAAAAGTCAGAGATCTCCTAAGTGATTAACCATTTTTTTCTTGCTCTTCTTTTTTGTCTGTTGTGTTTTTATCCCACTTTTTTCTATTTGTATTTTTAGTTCTTCATTTTTTTTGGTTACTTTTTATCTTTGTGCTCTTTTTAGTTGCATTTTCAAATTAAAAGCATGCACGTGCACACGCAATTTGTTGAATTTTTTATTCAAAAAAGTTTAAGATTTGTTTGAGTACATAGTTTGAACTAAAATTTGAATTGAAAAACTATAGAAATTTAATTTTATGAGAGAAAATATTGTACCAAAATTGGTTTGAATCAAAGTTTTTTTATCCGAACTAGTGTTTTAAACACACTTTTATTTTCTTTATTAATTCATTATTTGAGAGAGTTATTTGAATTTAGCAATTTGATAAATAAGAAAAGTTATTTATAAACATGACGTTTTGATATTAAATAATATTTTAAAGAATTGTGAGAGAAAAATTTAAACAGGTATATATTTGAGGGTAATGATTTTAATAGGGAAATATTTTGATGAAAAAAAGTGCTTCAACGATGTACATTTAAAATATAAAATTTTAAGAGAAATGCTAGAAAAGAAGGATAAAAATGAAAAGGATAAAATATTTAGGGGGAAAAGTTGAAATGTAAAAAAAATAATAAGGGAAAATATAAAAAAGATAAGATATTTAAGGACGAAAAAGCAAAAGAAAAAAAAAAGGTTTAAAAGCAACCCAAAAAAACACCAAAAAGTTCCAAAACGAGCTTTCAACCAAAACGCTCGATTTGGTTAAAAACAATAAAAAACTCATTAGACTCTCTCTCTTTATATATATATATATATATATATATATATATATATATATATAGTTAGATTCTCAAATTTACTCCATTAAATTAAAAAATTTTAATGTTCAGAAGAGTGCCTGCTAGCAAATTGAAGCGAGTGGCATTAGAGCGATACTCGGAGGTCCATATAGCATGTTCTATGCATCAATCTATCGCCGCCGCCTTCACATTTGTTGATCTTTTTCACCTTATATATATGCTCTCAAGCTCTCTCTCTTGAGGAAATGTCGAGTTTCATTTATAGTAGAATTTGAAATGCCCGACACATTGGAGGTCTTTTGATTAGACTGGCTTCAAAATAATTTGGACTAGAGTTAAGCTTCTATGCGCCTTTTAGCAATTCTCAAATTCCAATTTTCTTCAACATTCGAGGATATTGAGGAAATGGGGAGGTCTATGGTGGAGTGCGAAATTTTTCTCCATCGACGAAGAATATTTAGAGAATGATCCGAATGTTAACATTCAATCTCAACATAGTTTTACGTGATCTCATTCACATTGAATCATTGTCTAAATACAATAAAAATAAACAGAAAACCAATATATATATTTTTTAGAAAAAAAACCATTACGTTTAAGAAATTAACCACATCTTTAAAAAAAAATTAATCTCAAAATTAACCACATCTTAAAAAAAAAAACCATTTCCCCTTAAAAAAAAATAAACCACTTCTCCTTGAAAAAAAATTAAACTATTTCAACACATTAATGCACTTTTAAACCCAGATTAAACCCTTTTTTATTAAAAAAAAAAACCTTTCAACCCTAACATGCACACTACAAATTAATGCCCAAATCTCTTCAAAAAAAAATTAATGCCCATAAACAGATTAATCTAAACATTTAGATTAAACTAATCTCACAAATTAAAAATCAAACTAATTACACAATTTTTTTCACAAATAATATAATAATCAACAAATCAATCTTAAAAACACAATTATATTACAAAATTCATTTAATTGTACAAGTTTCACAAATTTTTTCCAAATAATAATTGGGAAAAAACATATTAATTTCAAAATTGAAAAAGAGAATTAAGAAGTAAAGACCTAGATCTAGCGGTGGGGGTGGGGCACCGCCATTCGACGTTGTTCGCGAGTATCCATAGTGGCGAAACACGAACCACCATTATCGGCGACCCCGTTGGGTTTGGGGGGAAAAACAAATTAATTTCAAAATTGAAAAACAAAATTAAGAAGTAACGATCCAGATCTAGAGGTGAGGGTTGGGGCACCGTCATTCGACGGCGTTTGTTGGAATCCGCAGTGAAGAAACACAAATCACCATCATTGGCAACCACCGCTGGTATTGCACACGACATCGTGGATGGAGGCTAGGGTTCTTGCTGATGAGGAGTTGATGTAGGCGGCGGAAGAGATCGACGTCATTCGCTGGGTTTCAGTATCTCAGCGTTCATGGAGTGTTCTGGCAGATCTTGGCATTCAGCCGTTCGGTGGGTTCAATGGTGTTTGATGGGCTTGGCCAGCACGAAGGAGGGCGGCTTGCGACAGGGCTTGGTCGGCACGATAAAGGGTCGATGCCGCCGCCGCCTTAATCGACGAGATCTCTTCCCCTACATTGACGACGAACAAAATAGAAGAAAATAGAAGAACAAAGATTTTTTTTCTATCAATTGAGAATGAGAAAAAAAAATATGAATTTGATGAATTATGGTTTAAAATTCGGTAACATTTTGTCAAGTTTTTCACCATTAGATTAAAATCTAACGGCCTAAACAAATTCTCCACAGGCGGAGAATTTTTTTCCACTCCACCATAGCATTTCCCTGAGGAAATATGGCTTACGTAAACTCCATCACACAGAAACTTCAGTGTCTCAAAGTCTGGATCAGCCGCTGAGTGCCAGACATGCGCAAATGTCTTTCTAAACATCAAAATTAACGAGAGAAAAGTGCTTTAAAAGTTGGGGAGAATAAGGAAATAGAGCTAACCAGAAATGCCATAGCAGGGAACTCCAGTGTCGCAAAGTCAAGACCTACGGAGAGGAAGCATGCACATGTGCTAACACAAATTATTTAATCGCAAACACTTATCTTATCTAAATTACTAATTTTTTATATAACAAAATAGTATTTTCCGCTGCAACGTGCGGGTATTCTACTAGTTTATTATCTAAACATCAAAAAGACATTGGCAGATTGAATTCTTGGCAGGGAGATAAACCAAAGTAGAAACTCCAAACAACATAAAAGGCCATAGGCAATTAAGAAAAAAAGGAACAACCACAATGACGTTTCAGCTTTGGGAAGTAAAATTCGTAAAACACCAGCATAAAAAACAAAAAAATGAAAAATGTAAGCGACAAAATGTGAAGAAAATTACCCTTTCACAAGGTATAAGAGAATATGCCGGACTAAAACTACTATATTTTCGTAGAAGTTTTGAAAGTAATTTCTTCTTTGTTTTTTTACTCCATCATCTTTCTTTTAGAGTCGTACCTCAGGTATCCAACCCTTAAGCTCATCAGTATTGTTGTCTAACAAGATTCTCGTGGGAAGTCGGAGTTTATAGTAGATTGCGCTGGCAAGTCCAAGCACGATGATCGATGCGTATAAAATTATCGTCTCCAAACTCGTCCTCTCCACTATCAAAATTATGGATGTATGTCTTCTTACAGATACAACTATAAGCATAATATATCAGAACAAATGAGAGGGACGAGATCAATGTTGGGAGGACAAGAGGCTAAGGCAGCGGTTAGCTGGTGGAATTGGGGCAGGGAATATGTTGTGCTTTATTAAAACATAATTTTTCTTTTGTTTTTAGAATTACATATATGGAAATGTCTTCATTAACTGTCCACATGTGCAATTCACGAACTAAGTGTTGTACGGTTGGATGTAAGCTGGTTTAGTCTTTTGCTCCTAAAACAAAAAGGCTAGTTAAATTAAACAACAATAATAATGGGATCAAATTGTCACTTAAAAAATTTGGAGACATCCTGAGCTATTAACCATCTTTTTCTTGCTTTTCTTTTTTTTTTTTCTTTTGTGTTTTTATCCCACTTTCTTTTTTATTTGTATTTTTAGTTCTTTATTTTTTGTTCCTTTTTATCTTTGTGCTCTTTTTAGTTGCATTTCCCTAATGCATTGTGAATATAAATACTAAATTAAAAGCACGCACATTCATACCCAATTTGTTGAATTTTTTATTTAACAAATTGTAAGATTTGTCTGGGTACATAGTTTGAATTAAAATTTGAATTGAAAAACAATAGCAATTAAATTTTATGAGAAAAAATATTATAGTAAAATTGGTTTGAATCAAAACTTTTTAGTTCGAACTAGTATTTTAAACACACTATTATTTTCTTTATCAATTGATTATTTGAGAGAATTATTTCAGTTGAGCAATTTGGTAAATAAGAAAAGCTATTTATAAACATGACATTTGATATTAAAAAATATTTTAAAGAATTGTGAGAGAAAAATTTAAACATGAATATAATTGAGGGTAATGATTTTAATAGGGACACATTTTGATGAAAGAAAGTACTTCAACAATATATATTTAAAATATAAAATTTTAAAAGAAATGCTAAAAAAGAAGGATAAAAATGAAAAAGATAAAATATTTAGGGGAAAATGTTGAATTGCAAAAAAAAAAAAAAAAAAAATCTATAAAGAAGGAAAAATATGAAAAAGATAAGATATTTAAGGAAGAAAAGCAAAAAAAAAAAAGTTTAAAAGCAATTAAGAAAAACACCAAAAAGTTCCAAAATGAGTTTTCAACTAAAACGCTCGATTTGATTGAAAACAATAAAAAACTATTGAGACTCATATATATATATATATATATATATATATATATGTATGTATATAGTTAGATTCTCAAATTTACTCCATTAAATTAAAAAATTTTAATGTGCATCGGCAAAATAATTTTTCCCTCTAATTTATCCTTATTACATATTCTTTTGTAGCTTCTAAAACATTATTTTATGTGATCTCAAAATCTTACTCTTTCTTATTACAAATTAATGTTCTTTTTTTACCTGGTGGTACTTTGAACAACTATATTTTGTCTCATTAATATTATTACTCTAATTTATCCTCTTGAAATAATTCTTATTACATATGTTCCTACTCAAATATTTTAAATAATTCTTATTACATATGTTTGTACTCAAATATTTTCTTATGAGATCTTCTTAACTACTATTTTCTCGTATCACCTTCTTACTTTTTTATACGAGTTTGTTATACACACACACACACACACACACACACACACACACACACACATATATATATATATATATATATTTGTATATAAATATAGCAAAGAATTCTTATTTGTCTACACCAACTTCGTTCCCTATCATACACACATTTAACTAAAATGCATCTACTAATTGCTTTTTTTTTTTGTGTTTATTTTTTAAATTTTAAGTTCTAACCTTGTTCATTTTTTTTTGCTAATCTAATTAAAATTTTTTCTCAAACATCCTGCAGTCAATTTGCTTCTCCTTCTTCTTCTTCTTCTTTTTTCAAATGTGGCCTTCATAAACATTTTTTTCCTAATTCCTACCCTTAAATAATTTATCCTTAGAAGATCCATACCTAAACATTTTTGTCATCCAACCTTGTCAGGTACTCTTTTCATATGTTCCTCATAAGTTACTCTACCATTTTCCTCCCCAACTTTTTTCCCCCTTTAAATGTGTTATACCTGAAATTTTTGCATTAAACTAATCTTGGGAGCATAATAAATAAATAAATAAATAAACAAATAAAACTAAATCCTTGAAGAAATTTCAGATCTTCCATATCTAAGAACATATACAGAATACACGAGGGTTAAATAACCAAATTTATGAAGGAAGCTCTTGCCCATTGTACAATTTCTTACTTGATACGTTATTAAAAAGCATAGATACAAAACGAATACCTTTGAGTGCGTGTATGTAAGTTTGCGGAAAAAAAACAAATAACAAAAAAAAAAAAGGAAACAAAACAAATCAAAACAAAACTTATCTTAATTCTCAACAAACGCCATAAGACTAGAAACAGAAGTTGAAGTTCTAAGCAGTCAAGTAAAAATCTGCCGCATAACCACCCAAATAAAAAAGCTTTGCTAGGAATTCTGGAACAAGAATTGTCATAAAGTAAATTAAATTCACACGTCATTTCTTCACATTGCAATTTCAATCAAAATTTTTGAAAAAGCAAAGTGACCAAAGAGAAAAAAACAACAATAGTTCCAGTAATCCAACTTGTTTCATCCATCCATTCATTCATTTCGTTTCTTTTTTTCTTTTTTTCCCTGTTTCTTCAGTGACCGTCCTCAATCTTCTTCAATCCCTTCATGTCTGTCGTCTCCACACTGCATTACAATCAAAACACGCAACATGACAGTAATATCAGAAGCTAACCGTGTTAAAAGGGCTCAAAGGGAAATCATTCATGCTTAACGGAAGCGAAAAAAGTGGCAAAAATCAAGATGCAAGAATGCAAAAGAGAAAAAAGTAATAATTATAAATATTAAAGATGGTGAAACTTACGTTGTACCGTAAGACATATAATATTAAAGATGGTGAAACTTACGTTGTACCGTAGAGACATATATTTTGAACTTTCGTGACATCGGAACCAGATTGATTGTCCTCAATGAACACTGTCAAGCTGGTACAAATACAATTTAAGGCTTCTTACTTGCAGAAGGAATGGCAAAAGGAGAATGTTGAGATAAACAGATTTGGCATACCTACGGACATTCTGAAACTTGACATACTTTAAAAGAACTGGTTTTCCCTGCAATAAATAAAGGCCTCAACAATAAAGTAAATTTTTCTAGCGTATGGTTAAATTTCTGGAACAAGCAATTTTATAGAGCAGAAAAGCTCCACAATAGAAGCACAATAAGGCACAAAGTTCATACCGTAAGATTCTCAGGGGATAAAACAGCAGTGTCACTTGGTGGAAAGTCATTGACATTGCTGATATCATTAACAAGACATAAAAGTGTGAGTTATTCCAAACCTTATGCAGTTTTTAAATGCAGAACAGTATCCATTCCAGTAAAATATACCTGAATCCCATGTGCTCCTTGTTTGAGAAGAGCTTTACTGTCTTAGGACCTGAAGGCAACGATGATGTTAAACACTATGAAATATCAAGTTGATCAACTAGAGTTGTGCAAGTATAAGTGCCTATAGTCGCCACTTGTATTACAAGACAACCAACAAAGCTTCTAACTTGCCATGAGACAAAAGGGTACCCAATAAAACTATGCAAATAACTCAGAGAATACGATGACACCCTAGTAATAAAATTTATAACCAAAGACTATATTTTCTTCATTGTTATAAAACAATCATGCAACCTCTACAACCGTACACGCACGAAACATAATCACTACAGGACCCAGTAAGACAATACTGATATCAAAGTGGCTTTGGTTTCTTTTGCTTGTGTAACATTTGTGTATGAGAAAAAAAAAAAAAAAAAAAAGATGAAAGGAAAAGGCCCAAAATAACCTTAATAGGTAATTACCTTATATCATTAGTTTCCCTCACCTCACATAAGGTATAGATTAGTCAAAATTTTAGTAATGCTAAAAAGCAATAAATAGTCTATGATAAAAAATTACTAGTCATTTGCATTCAGGCATAAACGAATTAAGACAAGTACAATTTCTGATTGGTACCTTCCTCTTCAGGTCCCTTAATGGCGATAGAATGTAGTTTCACTACTTGATTAAAAGGTACGTAAATCAGAAGCTGCTCGTCTGCATCACTCTCCAGATTCAAACCATCATCTTCTCTGTAGCCCTAAATACATAATGAGTAAAGGATATAAGAATATCTCCATTAGCTTAATCACATAGTTTAAACGCTAAGAAGAACGAACAGGAGAATATGTGATACTTATAACTATATTAGACAAGACTCAAATCCTCTGTCCCCTAATATTGTCCTCCTCCGGCCTTTGCTATAGCGCATATCACAATTTAACACGTCAGCTTCATTTAACTAAATATTAAAGACAAATACAAACAAACATCGTCCTCTATACACCTTGTGTTCCCAAAAACTCCTGTGAGAGTGCATCACCAACTTGGATGTGTACTATTCATTCTTTGTTTTTTTTATGAGTACACTATTCCTCCCATGTATTAATCGATTCCCCTACCACACATCAGTTTCCTCTGCAAATCAATTGTGCATTCCGTTCCATCAATGCCCATTCAATTTGCACAACGTCTTCAGCAGAAAAAGGGAAGTCTTTACCCGTGAACCATAAATATATTCAAAATCATACAACAGAGACAAGCTCTTTTTAGGATTTGTTTCAACAAAATCCAAACTTTTCACTATCAATTTCAAATACTATCGTTACATTCTCTATTCTGTCAGATTACCATCGTCATATAAGTGTTTCTCTCGGAGTGGACTAAGGAAATATTCCAGAGGGATGTGAAGGGACAAGTATTTAATCACTTTGAGGGCGACAACGTCTTTAAAATCTCTAAATTCTGTTTGCTCTCTCGCTTAAAACATAAAATTATGTATCAAAAGGTGATAAACGAGAGGTGAAGGGGGACAAGATTTAGGGGGCATGTGATCTTACAATCCTATTGGACGCGACAACAGTTGTGAACTGTGCTTGCATATTTCACAAACCAAAAGAAACACGGGCTCATGAATTTATCTACCATCCTTTTCAAAACCAAACAAGTAAAATAAGCTTTAAACATTGTTGTCCCAAGTAAAAAAGAAGAAATACCGTTTGCTATCCCATGAAAATGGAAAATCAAACAAAACGAAGACATAATATGATTCATATCCATGATTTCCACAAAATATTTCTTCCTAGACTCCATATGGGAAGCCTTCTCCAATACTCTCTCTTTAAGAAAATATTTCGACCGTTATTAAAATAACTCCATGGCAACAAAATAAAAGAAGCATACACTCCAAAACATCCACTACGAAAAACAAAAAACAAAAATAATAGCTCGGTTTTTAAGACAAATTTTGTAAAGGGATGATTTTTTTTTTTCCACATAAAAAGAGGCTTTTTTTTATCTAAGCAATCATATTCAAAATAAGAAGCAGAAAACCCTGGAATGGGTGAGAATAACCTGCTTGAGAGCGTTAGCAAGAGAGTGACTTGTGCTTTGGTTGAGGCACTCAACCCCAGACCAGTCTATGAAGTCCAACAAGTCAACCTGATCATCTCAAGATTTAATAACACAAAGTTAGAAACAACCCATCAATGATTGACCCAGAATTTGGAGGAGGAAACGAAGATTAAAGTTTGGGAATCTAAAAAGAGGGTCTTCGGCCTAAAAATAAACATTCAGCTGTTTGTTACATTCCCAAGCTCTATTTTCCACTGCTTTCTTAGATAGGAAAAAACAAAGTAATAAAAGAAAATTGGAAGTGGGCATACTCACTTGGCCTCTTGGAATTGCGTTCGCTGATTCCGCAGACATAGTTGGTAGAAAAGGGAATAATTACAGAGGAAAAAAAAAAAGGAAAGGGAAGGAGAGACTTGGCAGAAGAGCAAAGCGATGGAAGGAATGAGAAGGGGGCTATGGCCCAGCTTGTATATAAATAATCTGGCGTCGTAAAACGGCGACATTTTTTTTTTCTTTTTCGGGGTAGCATATGCAGAGTTTGACATTGCAATAAATTAAACAGCTATTTCGTTGGGTGATAAAAACCACTATAACAACAATAAAAAAAATTATTATAATATAAAATTTTTATAAGTTATAATAAAACTGATTTTAGTTATTGTTTTTTATTATCTTTTTAAATACCTTTTAAATTTTTGCTATTCGTGCAAATGTTATTTTTTTACTTGATTTGTATTTATGTTACAAAATATTTATTGAAGACATGTCTACAATATTTCTCTAGGACATCTTTTTTGTTCTCCAGAAACTTGTTACATGTTTCACAAGGACATATCCGTATGTCTCAATGGGACATCTTTTGGGCTCCTCAAGGATATGTCGTATGTCCCACGGGGAAACCTCAAGGATATGTCGTATGTCCCACGGGGAAATCTCCTAGAGGAACTTTTTTTTGTTACTCAAAGACATGTTGCACGTTCCACCAGAACATGTCTGTATGTCTCAAAGGGACATTTTTTGGTGTCTTTTTGAGACATTTTTTAGATGTGACATGTCCACACGTTCCGTTAAGACATGTCCATATATCGCCGCCTTTCTCTTTCTTTCTCTCTCCTCACTGCAGCTGTCGGCTCGTCTTTGACATTGACGACATTACCGGCAACCACTACATCCCAACCAAAAAAATAGACAAAAGTAATATAAAAAATAAGATAAAATAAGATATTTTAGGAATATTCTTTTTTGTGTTGAAAATGGTGTATGAGATGGAGGTAAAGTTACTTGTGTGATATAACAATTACACCATTTTGGGGTAAAAATTACACTATTTTGGTGTTATGGGTTGGAGATACCTTTACCTTTTTTTTCACTTTTTTCAAATCTTTCCACTACAAACCTATAAGTGAGTAAAATCAAAGTCTTTTAAGTCTAATATTGACTGACTAATTCAGATTTTGAAAGAATTTCTGAAATCTTGGCTGACTGTTTCGAATTTTGAAAGAATTTCTAAAAATTAGGAACTTAAGATCTCAATCTTAATTAGAGGTAAGATTCTATTGATTCAAATTATTTTTAAAATGACCTTCCTTTGCTATTTGGCATTTTTTGTGCCTCTAAATGTTTTGTTCCTTTCTTTTCTCTTCTTTTTTTCCTATTGTTTTTCCGTATAAAGAAAACGCTGATAATCTGGGGTGGTAGACGACATATTTTTACTCTACTTGGCTTTTTAACTACACAGGTACCTTTCAATCTTCATCTTTCAAAAAAATTTAGTCAATCTTCGTACTTTTACTCTATTTCATATGTACATGCCAATATATAAAGTGTTAGAACGAAAAAAGTATGAATTTTGATGGTTTGGATTTAAACTTACTCATTCGTGATAGTTTTTCGACTTGTTTTGTGCAAAACAAGCATCGAATATTTAAAAACTTGATTCCTCTGCCTCTCAAATATCCCATATATTTTTGTTCTGGTTTTTTATTGCAATATTTTGTTCTTTTTTTTTTTTTTTTTTTGTTGCTTAAAGTTTTGTTATTCAACGGTTAGGTCGTGAAATTTTAAGTTTTAGTCTTTGCTTTGGCCCTATTTGGTTATGTTATTAGAATTTTAAAATATATTTTTGTAAGTTTTTTGAGACAAAACTGTTAAAAGCATTTTTAACATAAGTTTAAAAAAAATTTCATTTTTTAAACAAAAATATTTTCACGTATTTTGAAAACAATGTCAAACGGTTTGTATTTTGACCTTCTTTTTTAGCCAAAATAAGTAGGTTCTTTTTCTATTTGTTTATTTTAGGTGTGCGAAATTGCAATTTTTTTAAATTGTTGGTGTTAATCTAGCCATTCTTTAATGCAATGATCTCTCTCTCTCTTTTTTTTTCTTACTTTATGTTTCCTTGTAGTTTGTTTCCAGCTCTGTTAATTTTTTTTCCTTTATAAATTCTGTTCTGCTTGTTGTTTGTGTTTGTTTCTTATACATATTTCTGTGTGCTCATATGTATATGTAGTTTTTTTTTTTTTTCTGTGTATGTATAGTTTTATCTCTTTGTTACTGAATTCATGGTATTAGAGAATGTTTGAATCTTTAAATCTAAAATCAAAACCATTTTGTATTTCTCTCAGATGTGCACTTCACTCTTCTTCTTACGGTCTTTCTTCTTTAAAAAATGTTTGTGTTTTGTTTATTCTAGACTTGGAATGTTGCTTTAATTTAGTTATGAATATTTTTACCTCTTTGTTATTGAATTCACGGCCGTAGAAAATGTTGGTTAGGATCTTTAAAGAAAATATTCGCTTGGTCATGAATATTTGATATTGTTTTTAGAGTTTTTGAAAATGTTTTTATACGTTTTTGGAGGCAAATATTTTAAAAACACTCTCAGTACAGTTTTTAAAAAATTCTTATTCAAAACAAAACTATTTTCACCTATTTTAAAAACACTACTAAACGAAAATTGATCGTAGTTCACGATATGCTTAATGATTCTTTTATCAACCCTTGCTCATCTCAGTTTGTTGTGTGAATTACTTGGAGCATCTTCAATGCATATGTCAATGTTAATGTTATATTTACCACCAAATAATATGAAAAGAATATATTTGAATTTTGTGTTTCAATGTATAATGTAATTTGAAATGGCATATTTTTTTTATAATTATCGAACTTAAAACTTGTAAAAATAAATTTTTAATATTAAAATAATTAAAAGCGAGAATGATGTAATTTTTAAAATAAAAAAGTCAATCTATTAACAAATAGCAATCAAATGGCAAATTTGCTATGATAGTATTTAGTAATATCATTCAAACTATATAGTTCTAACTGTTAAAGTCTAAATTTTTTATATGCTACAGTCTAAAACAAAAATAAACTACAAGTGTAAAGTTTTCATATGCGACAACAAATTATTCTAACTTTTAATTTTAACTGTGTTTTCAAATGCCCTTAATATGCTAAATTTGGTAGCACATTTGCTACAAAGTTTAATATGTTACAAATTTAGCATTAAAAATGACGTTGTGTTAGATAGCATTTTTTTATACGTAAACACTTAATTTATAATTAACATATCAATTTAACATTCATTTGAGACCCTTTAAGTAAAATGTGATTGAAGAAATAAAATTTTGCATATTCTCAGCCAAAAAAAAAGAAAAACTTTCTACATTGTTACAAAATCACATACAAGTACAATCACATCTTGGCTTCCAATTCCAGTCATCTTAACCAAAGCCAAAACCAACCAACCAACCAACCAGCCAACCAATCAACTCTCAGCCAAAAAGGTCCCTCCTTTTTCCATTCACATTCACACATTCTTTCTTCACTCTTCATTCTTCAACCAATCTCCATGGCTTCTTCTTTATCTCTCCTCTCACCTCCTTCTCTTTTCTCCACCCACCACCACTACAATGCCTCTTCTTCTTACTGCACCACCCGCCTTATCCTGTGCACCCCGAGGCCCCTTAACCTGCGCACCCCCTCAACCTCAGCCTCCACTATCAGAGCCCATTCTGCCCCAGCCCTGACCCAAGACGACCTGAAGAAGCTAGCAGCTGACAAGGCCGTCGAGCACGTGAAATCCGGCATGGTCCTCGGCCTTGGCACCGGCTCCACCGCTGCCTTCGTCGTCGCCAAGCTCGGCCACCTCCTCTGCACCGGCCAGCTCACCGACATCGTTGGTATCCTGACCTCCAAACGGACGGAAGAGCAAGCCCGCTCCCTCGGCATCCCTCTCTCCGTCCTCGACGACCATCCTTGCCTCGATTTGGCCATCGACGGCGTCGACAAGGTCGACCCGGATCTCAACCTCGTCAAGGGCCGCGGCGGCGCCTTGCTTAAAGTGTAAATTTTTTATATGCTACAGTCTAAAACAAAAATAAACTACAAGTGTAAAGCTTTCATATGCTATAACAAATTATTCTAACTTTTAATTTTAACTGCGTTTTTAAATGCTCTTAATATGCTAAATTTGGTAGCACATTTGCTACAAAGTTTAATATGTAACAAATTTAGTATTAAAAATGACGTTGTGTTAGATAGCATTTTTTTACACGTAAACACTAAATTTATAATTAACATATCAATTTAACATTCATTTGAGACGCTTCAAGTAAAATGTGACTGAAGAAATAAAATTTTGCATATTCTCAGCCTAAAAAAGAAAAACTTTCTATATTGTCACAAAATCACATACAAGTACAATCACATCTTGGCTTCCAATTCCAGTCGTCTTAACCAAAGCCAAAACCAACCAACCAGCCAACCAATCAACTCTCAGCCAAAAAGGTCCCTCCTTTTTCCATTCACATTCACACATTCTTTCTTCACTCTTCATTCTTCAACCAATCTCCATGGCTTCTTCTTTATCTCTCCTCTCACCTCCTTCTCTTTTCTCCACCCACCACCACTACAACGCCTCTTCTTCTTACTGCACCACCCGCCTTATCCTGCGCACCCCGCGGCCCCTTAACCTGCGCACCCCTTCAACCTCAGCCTCCACTATCAGAGCCCATTCTGCCCCAGCCCTGACCCAAGACGACCTGAAGAAGCTAGCAGCCTACAAGGCCGTCGAGCACGTGAAATCCGGCATGGTCCTCGGCCTTGGCACCGGCTCCACCGCTGCCTTCGTCGTCGCCAAGCTCGGCCACCTCCTCAGCACCGGCCAGCTCACCGACATCGTCGGAATCCCGACCTCCAAACGGACGGAAGAGCAGGCCCGCTCCCTCGGCATCCCTCTCTCCGTCCTCGACGACCATCCCTGCCTCGATTTGGCCATCGACGGCGCCGACGAGGTCGACCCCGATCTCAACCTCGTCAAGGGCCGCGGCGGCGCCCTGCTTAGGGAAAAGATGGTCGAGGCGGCGTCGGACAAGTTCGTCGTCGTCGCCGACGAGACGAAGCTCGTCGACGGCC
>CAMOHE010047036.1:0-87879 GCA_946598075.1 Artocarpus hirsutus
GCGGTTTTGGCAGTGAAGGGTTCTGAGAAAAAGAGGTTTGTTGTTAAGATTGAGTGCTTAAATAGCCCTGCATTTCTGAGGCTACTGGAGCAGGCTGAGGAAGAATATGGATTCGAACAAACCGGAGCTCTTGCAGTCCCTTGTAGACCTGAGGAATTACACAAGATTTTACGAAGACATGGTCAAGAAGATCAAATAGAAATACTAGGAAAATAAACGGATGTTGTTCATATTATTCATTTATGTATATGTGAAACCCAGTACTTTAATTAATATACTATGATCTATTAGCCCCTTTTTTTAGTATAACTTCTTTCATTGTGTAACTTGTTTACAAATATGTACGATGAAATGTTCAAAATGTATTATAAGTTATTGCCCTTTGTCTCGCATTTGTAATGACCATAAAATTGACATGTTCCTCAAAACCATGCAATGTGTATTATTCTATTCCTTAAACGGTGACTTAACGTGGTTAAGTTCCTGGACGGGACCATAATTGTCAATGAAATTAAATTTACATTTATTTCTGTGCATTTAGGTATCTCTTTAGTATAACGTTTGGAAACCTAGTTCAAATCACAAATTAAATTAACTCTTCTGTAATGCTTTTTTTTCTTTCAAACTAATTTTACCCAAACTCTTAGTTTGAACTAAGTTCTTAGAGGTTCTAAGTCGAGTCAGAGTAAGAATAGTGATGATATAGACAAATATATTTTTTAAGACAATAGTGATGATATACACAAATATATTTTTTAAGACTTGAAAGAAAAAAAAAAGTACCATTCTTATTTAATAAGTATTGAAAAATGGGGGGGAATATTGACTTGTCTTGCATCCACTGTAGCCGTTTTTGCTGCTAATTTCCTTTGTGTTTCTATTGTCATTTTCAAATTTTTTTATTGCCGTTTTCATTATTCAAGCCTTTTTCCCCCTTATTGCTTCTTACCATTCTTTAGGGAGTTTTTCATATTGATGTCGTATATTCTTTTGATATCGTTTTCCAGATTGCCATCCTTCTGAATTTCATGTCGTTTGTTTTCCGGTCGTTTTGAATCTTTTTTATGCAATTCATCATTTTATTGTCGTGAATCGTTATAAACATTTTTGTTGTCGTTTCATTTAATATATGTCGTTTCTATGTATATTGTCATTTTCTCAATACCTCGTTGTTTCTCTTTTCTCTTCGGATATTGCCCTTTTCAGAATCATGTCGATTGCAAAGATGCAGACACTCGTGGTTTCCTTCACGTGGTGTTATTTCTATAGATTTTGTCGTTTGATATCAAATAAACTGACTTTTTCTATATATTGTCGTTCTCCTGGTGATAATGTCGTTTTCTCAATGCTAACTAAATTTATCCGTAACAATGCTCTTACGTTGTTTTCTATTTTCCTTCTGATCTTTTTAAATTTTCAGATGAATATACTATCTAGAAAGACAGCGAATAATTAAGAGTCGGCGGGCGGGTAGCCTCATTCTCTCTCTAGTTATCAAACAAAATGTATTAAACCTTCTTTAAACGTGATTATACCATAAGCAAATTAAATGGACAATTATAAAAGATATTTATAAAAGACATATTTGACATGTAACATTTTAGAGTATTATAGGGATATATTTAACTGGGGAAATAAAAAAAAGAAAATTGAGCAGAAACAAAAATAAAAGGATGCAAATTATAAAAAAAGAAGGGAGGACCAAAAAAAAGAAGGAAAAAACTCATGGAATCCATTAGAGTAAGGACCAAAACTTGCATTCTTTCTTTTTATATTAGTGAAAAAATATAAAAAACTATTCTAATAAAAAAAACAAAAAACAAAAGTAAAAATCAATTAGAGAAGTAGAGATGACAAAAAAATAGAAAAAAACAAAAATAAAGGACGAAAATGGTCCAAATAAAGAAACATGGAAGGATATAAGAAAAAAAAGAGACAAAAGATAACAACAACAACAACAACAACAATTTAATAATAACAATAACAATACATGGAGGAAGGAACATGACTTGTATTGTCTCATTTATGTATGTATGTATAAAAAAAATGGAGACAAAACTAATAATTCTACATCCAGCTCTAATTGCATCACAAAGTGTGTAAAGTTCAAAACCCGTCACTTTAAAGTTAAAAAAATTATAATTGTAGCACCATTTTCTTTTTTTTGAGAATGTGAAGACAGAGTGTAGGGTGAAAAGTGAAGAGAGAACGTGTCAATCGATAAAAAGTGAAGAAATAGAGTGACTAAAGAGAAATTAAAGACAGCTAATTATAAAGAGATAATCGAATACCATGGCAACCCAAACTCATATAATAGAAGTACAACATATAACTATATTATATACATTTTCAATAATACAGTACAATACGATACAACTTTATGTGGTTTTAACGGCTTAGCATTATTCGGATCAAAAATAGTTTTCATAGAACGAAAAGCATATATGGATGAGAAAAAAATTATCACCCTCATAAAACAATATTTTTTTTCATGTTAAAAAAATAATTGCCAGCGTCATGCCAGGATCATTGTCGGGGTCGCGCTGGGATTTTTGGTCCTATCTCGAGATGGATATGCAACACATTTCCCTGCCGGTCGGCCCTAACGCAGCATGTTTCCCTGACCGTCAGGCCAATCCAATCGTGATTCCGGCCGGTCAACCAACCTCATAGTGAAATGTTGTTTTCTTACCCTTTTTCTAGTGTCAACTCAAAATTTTAAAAAATTGCTCTCAGAAAACAAGTGTCAAACGCCATCAATATTTGTTTTTAAATACTTTATTTTTGAAAACAAAAGACTGTTTTTTAGTATCAACTCCCAAACATGCTCTAAAGTTCCTAAAAAAGCATTTCTCCATTTGTCTAAATGAAACCTAAGAAATCGTATAAAAGACAGACAAACACACACATACGCACGCAGAAAGAGATAGAGGGGATCGAAGAACAGACCTTTTGGCGAGAATTTTTCCTTGTAGGGAGAGCTTTGAATAGGTGTCTTATTCCAATGTTGTTATCGTCTCACTGGACACAGAAAGGGAAGGCTAGTGAAAATGGAAGTTGGGGCTAGAAGTTTGCTTTGGAAATTCTTGGCCTTGAATGCAAAGATTGAAAGTAAACCAGGCAGAGGACAATGTCCCTACAATAACAAACTCCTTTTTTTATAGATGTCATAGATTGTCATTGAAAGCACTAATATTTGGATATGAGAATCCAAAACTTCTTGAAAAGTTCAATTTATTTTCTTGGTTTATTATTTTCTTGAAAAGTACATATTAAAAAAGTATTTGAAAGGGTTGTGAAAAAAAAAAGTTTAAGCAAGTTCACATTTAAGAATAAATTATTTATGCGGGCAGTTAGAAAGAAAATATTTATAAAAACTATATATATTTGAGATTAGAGAAAATGTTTAGGCAATAGAACATCTGAGAGAAATTTTAAAAACATTAGACTAGAAAAAAAGTTTAACAACACACATTTAAAAATATAAGATTTTAAAATATATGAAAAGCAAATTGATCAAAATGCACCTTTCAATTCAAAATTATAGTTGGTTAAATATATTAAATATATGTGTGTACATGATAGTTGAGTGGGAACATATACGAGATAAATTTATATTTTAATAAAAGTACACTATAGAATAGTATTTATAAGATAAATAGATGTTGAAAGCAATACCAAAAATGAAAAATGCACATGTATCTTATTATAATTAGAAAAAAAAAATATTGTGAAGATTACTTTTGAAAAACGTAATTTTAATTAAGAATTGGAGGAAAAAGAAATTATAATTAAGGGCCATTTGAGAAAATAAAATTGGCAGAGACAAGTTGGGAAAATATATTTCAATAAATCACAGTTGAATACATAACTTAAAGAAAACCAGAAACTATAAAAGGAACAAGGAAAAAGGGCTCGATCAAAACAAGCGTAGTTTTGATAAAAACTAGGAAACAATAAAAGAAATAGTGGTTATTCCTCTTTAATTGATGATATATTTGAGAAAATTTATTTTAGTTTGAACAAATAAAAAAAAACACAAAACAAAAAATGTATATATGGAAAGCATAAAACTCTCTATAGTGTAAAAGAACGAAATATGAAGGTACATTTTAATAAAGTAATATTTTAGAAGAGATAAAAGAATATTTAAGTAAGGATATATTTGAAAGTAACTATGTTTGATAACGTTATTTTTTAAGTAACTATGTTTGATAACGTTATTTTTTAAGGAATAAATAATATTAGAAAAAAATATTTTGAAAATATACATTTTAAAAGAAAGGTGTAAACTTGTACAAGGGAAAAAGCAAGAATGTTGAGAGAATAAAGCAAGAAGGAGACAAGAAAAGGAAAAAAAAACCTACAAATTGCAAGAAAAGAATGAGCAAATTAGAATATCTAGAATATATAAAAGTTTCAAAGTAAAATACTTAAGTGCGTGTATAAAAGAAGTAAAAAGATAATTACAATTTACATTTGGGGGAAAATATTTTAATGGACAATTATAAAAGAAATATTTTGTAACGCCCATAAATTTTAAGTAAAAAATTAATTATATTTAATTTAATTATTAAATATGTCGAGTGTGATTTAGTTATTAATATCATCTATTTAAAATTTTGTTGCACAAAATTCGTAAGGTCAATTTAAAAATCTGATTTTGAAATGGTTTTAAATGTCAAAAGACACTTTCCTCCATACTTTCTCTATAATTACCAAAATTACATACAGGCCCCCTTTTCTTAAGGTGTTCAAAAAAAAAAAAAAAAAAAACAACAACAACAACAAAGGCAAGACCATATCAGAAAACCACATGCCTTGTCCCCCACTTTCCCATTCTTCTTTTTCTTTGCCCGAATCTCCATCGAACAAAAAATCCCATGCTTTAATTACTCCCAAGACTAGCAACTCCCAAAGTACAATAAAAAACCCATTCTTTCCCCCACCCTCTCCAACGTCTCCTTCACACTCTGTTATTTTCACTTTCACATTCCTGCTTCACAGAACACAGAGCAAAGGCCACCATTTCCAGCCAACAATAGAGGCTGAACACCATCAATTTAAGCTCCCATCGAGCCATAATTCGAGATTAGAACCTTGTGAACAGATTTAATCTTTTGTTTGTAAATTTTATATCTAAAAGTTTGTTCAAATTTGTGTTCTTGAACTTGAGTTTTCATAAGAAATCATACATGTATTTGTTTTGTTGTTCTTTTGGTGTGTGTGTGTAAAATCTAAAATATATGTTTAAAATAGAGAGGGATTGTTGTTTTACTTCAATGTCTAGACTAGAAACATGTTTTGAAAGTTAAATCTTGAGTTAACTAAATGCATGAAAAAGAATTACATGGTTTGAGACACAAAAATCTCATACGTATATTGTTTAGTTTTGTTTTGCGCGAACTTTAAATTTGTGACTTTTGATTGTGATTTGAGTATGGAAATTCAAGGAAGTTTGTTTACGTACATTTTAGCATGTTTTCTAAGTGTTTTGGACGAGTTTTATACATTAAAAACTGATTTGGAGTGGAAAAAGTGAGTTAGAGCCAAATCTGCCCACTAAGAGATGAATTGGTTTTACCTACTTTTGAAGGGGCATGGTCGACCACACCATGAGTAGTGAGGTCAACCGCATGGTGGCATTCTTGGAATATCACCTCCCTTTGAGCCCCTTGGGCCTCCTGACGTGCACCGGTTCAGTTTCTTGACATTTTGAATGCAAAAATGTTTCTAAAACTCATTTTTTCATGTTTTAAAACCTTGAAAATTTAGTTTTGCATTCCATGGTTTGATGTACACAAGATGACATACCAATAATTAAATTAGCATGATGATAATCATTCTAATGTTGTTTCTCATTTTAATTTCATAATAAGGTTTCTGAACGTTAATGGAGTGAACATTATATTATGTAATAGAGCTAATGTTGTTGTACGTTAAAGTAGGGTTTTCTTCCTTTCTTTTTTTTTTTTTTTTAAATTAGATTTTCCTCTCTTTTGATGTACTGGTCTTGTATTATCTTGAGATATTGTTGAATAAGTGTTTGTGATCTTTGGGTATGTTGAGCTTATGTTAAAGTCTTGAATTTTCTTTTGGAATAGTAACGTTGGTTCTTACATGTGTTTTGAATATGTGTTGATGAGCAATGTGCAAGGTTTGGATATGTCTAAATGGAACTTTGAAGTGTTTTGATG
Source organism: Artocarpus hirsutus (assembly GCA_946598075.1). Classification (NCBI taxonomy): domain Eukaryota; kingdom Viridiplantae; phylum Streptophyta; class Magnoliopsida; order Rosales; family Moraceae; genus Artocarpus; species Artocarpus hirsutus. The sequence goes on from CAMOHE010047036.1 coordinate 6,198, forward strand.
TTACATGCTTATTGAGTGTTTGAATGAACACTTGCATGTGTTGGATTTAATGGAAATTCTGTAAATTGGAAAAGACGCAATTGTATTTGCTTTCTTTTGGCCAAATAATCTGCACTAATTAAAAGTACACTTCTTGAGTCTCGTTTCGGATTTTGAATCACTAAAATTGGAGTTTTCTAGCTCAAGATATGATTTTTCAAAGTTTGGTTAAAAGCTGTCCAATTTAATCCGAACCTACACATGTTTATAACCTGTTTTTGGAAAGCTAAATGAGCTTGAAATATAGCTTATGATAGCTTTAAAAAAAGCTCTATTAGTTTACTTTAAAAGGAAAACAATTTGTAATTTTTAGAGTTTTATAGAATTAGTTGTGAATATTTTCATGCAAAGGGTAAAACAGTGTTTTTAAGAAGCTTGCTTGTTATACTAAATGTTTTAGATTCTTATACCTCTTTGAAAGAATTGTAAGTTTATAGATATAAATGACCTTAATGTGTGATATTATTGATGTATAAAATTATTTAGTTTTTAAGCATGAAGCTATGGGGTTTCCTTAATTGATATAACTTGGTTGTATTATTCATAAGTCTAATGGAATGATGAATTGAACTCTAAATTATGATTATTAATCTTTGTTTCAGTAAAGGATACAGGATACATATAAGTGAGTTTTTCCTATTTTCCTTAGCTAGTAAGATGATCTATAGAATGCTATTTTTTTCTTTTGATATGTATGTGTAAACTAAAGATTTGAGATCATTTTGCTCATGAGAATAGTTATTTTAGAATTGGAATTTAACTAGTTCTTTACACATATCATAAGTCATTTGATTAGATTCTTAGTTTGTGAAAGACATACGTGTGAAGGTGTTAGTATAACTAAATCATCTAGTCTTAGATTAGATTGTGCTTCCATGTTTAGAAGAAGTAATTAAGATTTGACCATTCATTTTAAGCTAGTGAACAATGTAATGAGTTCATAAAACCTTGTTGTGGCTGCCTTGGAGAAACCAGAAAACTGTGTTTATTTATTTAGTTCCTGCCTTAGAAACTTATAGGAATTTAAAATATATCTTCTAAGCTTCACATTTCCAGAAAAATCACGTTATTTGGACACCTGTAGTCAAAGATATGCACTTTTGAAGTTAGATACTAGTATAGTAAATTTTGCAAAAAAAGCTATGGCCCTACTTAGTTTTACATGTTTTTGGAGACCAATATCAAAATTAAGCATATGATAGCTCTTTGGAAAGCTCCAAGTGTTAGCCTCAATTAGGCTCTAATTTTATAATTTTTGAAATTGTGTAGAATATTTTATAAATATTCTTGTAACAGTCGTCAAAGCTATATTTTTTCAAAAATCGATAAAACCAAAGAATTGAAACTGCTATTTTTTGATATACAATGCTTGCACCTAAACCGACCCTATAACCTTTTAGGACCTATAAATTATGACTTGTAGAACTTGGTTTCACTTCGCTTGAGACTACATAGCTGAAGTTGTGTGCATACAAAGTTTCACTTCAAAACTTTGCAAATGTTGTAGAATTTCTTAAAATCTAAGACTTTGATATCTTGAGGATTATTTTAAGTAATCTAAAAGCTTTGAGTAATGGCATACAATGACTCAATGTGAGATTTTCGATGTGTTCTCCCTTAACACTAGCTTTGCTGCTTTAGTAACTTAGGAAATTTCAAGGAATTGAATCTAGAGTGAGATTTAATAAAATACTTGCATGTTTGATATGTTATATATGGTTATGTTATATTTGCATAATTGATGCATTGGCATATGTATTACATTGTATCAATCATTTTACTCAGTTAGATGTTTAGCACATGAAGAACCTTGAGCTATTAGCTCAGGTTATGGTATTCAGGTAAGCATACACCCTTGGGCTTTTTGCTTGGGTTGTGGTATGGTAACTATAATGGATAATGTGAACTCTATAATGGAGTAAGTATAGGAGGTGTGAGTTTACCTTCTTTTGATTATATCTAACTATTTAAATTTTGTTATTTACTTTACAATTCTGTTAGCCATGATGGGTCAGTGTCCCATTCTGATTGGACCTATTTCCCTTGAGACTAGGTTGAAATAAGTTGGTTAGCCTTTGATGAGACTTGACACCGATGGCTTGAGGAGGTTCAATGTGATTATATATGTAACGCCCCCTTTATAGACGTTACAGATATCGTTACATTCATTCATTACATACTTTTATTCTAGGACAAACTATTTTATAAGATAATTTGAAAACATAAATTAGAAAACATACCCAGGATCCATGCATACTTTTTTTTTTAATAACTTAATCATTTTATGATAACTTAATCTATTTTTATAATAATAATTTACTTGTTCATTTTTTTTAAATAGTATGCCAAAACAATTGTAATTTGAATTAATTTTCAATTAATTTTTTTTTAAAAAAACATTACTAAAATTTTGCATACATACTTCAGTAGGTCGGACTCGATCTGTAGGCCGATATTCAATCATCGACAAGCCGCCCGAGGCTTTGCAAAATAGGTTTCAAAATTCGATAAGATCGGCAGGCCGATATATGCATCGGTAGGCCGAACTCTTAAAAATTAGAAATTAATATATATTTTTAACAAGTTTCAAAAACTTCAAGGTGCAGAAATAATAAACATACTTAGAAATAAAAACATAAAAATAAACATAGTTCCAAAATTTTAAAACTTCTTTCTTTCATGGCGTCTTCCATTTGTAATTCATTGCCTTTGGTTCACACGCCCGTCTTGGTCTTCCACCTAGTTCATAACTTTCTTACCCTTATCTGCAACATGATGTAAACTTGAATAAGTAAATGCTTAGTAAGTACATTTATATCTCACAATTTAAAACATTTTATGCATATCATCATCATCACCATCATCATCATAATAGTGCATTAGGCACATTTTCATAGGAATATATCTTTCATTACATTGACCATATTAAAACTTTATTCATTTTATCTTAAGGGCCCAAGTGTTGCACCATAAACATCATCATCATAGGCGCGCTGTCATGAGAGGAGAATGGTAGCTAATCCCAAACCAAACATGACATCATATCATATCATATCATAACTTAACATATAATTACGTGTGCAACACTTATTTAGGTGATACATATATATATATATATTTATACTTTCATGCTTTGAAAAACATTATCATCAAAACATGCATAAACTTTCATAATAATACTTCAAGTAAAATCATTATGAGAAATCATCATAAAACCATCATGAACATATATTTCAAACCTTTCATAAACTCATACTTTTCATAAACACATCATGTTGTAGGTGAGAATGTACTTACCTCAATAAGCTTACTTAGCCTTACTTTTGTAGGTGACGACGTTGCGGTCTCGATGTGCTCACTTCACATTGTGTTCATGTCATACATTCATAAAATGACAATTGACATTTATTTCAATGAATTAATCACCACAACATAACATTCATTTCATATAACATCACATTTACATTCATTTCTTGAAAACATAAATTTATAACATATTTCATTAACTTAAAAGCATTTAAACAAAACTATCAACACAATTACATTTCTGACCTTCATGAATTCATAACTTAATAACTTTATTTTCACATACAATTTGAGCACCAAATTTTGCAAGAACAAAGTCAACATATAAAAACATTACCATGATTTTTCTTTAGTCATAATAATTCCATTTGGCATCTAAAAAAAATCATATAACATTCAACATAAAATCTGCCAGCAATAGTTAGGCAGTAAACAATTTTTAACTCAGGTCCATTTTTCACATTTTCATGCCTTAAAAAAATCTACAAAAATTAACACATATAATAGACACATAGAACTATAACATATCAAAAAATCACATTTAAATAAATTCTATACAGCTCAAACCATGCATTAGATGGCAGAGACAAAAATAGCCATAAACAATTTGGATAATGAATTACATGCAATAATTATTTCCAAACAATTAAAATAAATTTATTTAGACCTCAAAATTCATATGACATCATATTAACATATAATACAGTACCTCTAAAAATTCTCATCACCAAATAAAATCATTTAATTATACAAAAACATCACACAACAAGAGTCTAGCAATTTTACCGATAAAGCAGTCTCATAACCTAGTCTTAATGAAAATTTGGTAACACATAATACATACGTCATATTATCATGAGACTTTGAAATTCATAAATCAACATAAAACTACAGAAGTACAAAATAATTCATCCTCAAATAATTTCATAAAATCATACAAAACACCACTTTATAAAAGTTCAACAATTTACCATTAAAACCGTCTAAAAACTAGCTACAATAAAAATTCCATAACACACAAAATTTTCATTAAATCATCACCATACTTTCTAGTCCTTTAGTTAACATATTCATGAACATTTTGTAAAAATTTCGTGGGAAATATCAATCATTTACTCTACAAACAAAAACTACATTTATGTGCACATAAACAATCAGCAACAATTCATTATGAGGTGCAAAGCATGAATATTTAATATCTCAGCCAACATAACACCAAATGGCACGAAATTTGGAACAACATCACATAGCATATTCATGAAAATCATATTAAAATTCAGAGCAAACAAAAATTTGTAGGCAAAGATATAAGGGTCGGAACATAGAGACAATTTAACATTATTGTTTAGCATAAATCAGCAGTGAGTGACAGAGAGAAGAACATTCATAATTTTTCATAAAAAAATCCAATTAAGGTGAAATTTTGAGGGTTAACACATAACACATACATGAATAACATATAAAAAATTCAGAGCAAAACAAAATTCCTAGTCTAAGATATTGCAGTCGGATTGAGGAGAGAAATACAATTTTAGAAATACCAAAAAAATGAGTTCTTATCTCGAAACGATTTCTCTTCAATCTTCTTTTGAATTCACTCAAAAATTTCAATATTTACTCAATTAATAACAGAGAATTTCGAGAGGGAGAATAAGAAGAAACACGTGATGAAGAGAGAGAAAAATAAAAGAGAGAATACGTGAGAGAGAGAGAGAGCGTGATAAAAAAATTCGTTTACGTGAAAAAAAAGAACTCATACTCTCCCTATTTTAATCAGAATTTTCTGATTAAAATCAACGCAAAATTCATGGGAAAATGGAGAGGATTGAGGGAGAGTCAACAATTTGTCACAATTACCATATTTTGCCTTTGTAAAATAGGAAACCTTATCAATTACATTCAATCAATTCAAAGTCAAACACTAATTTCCTAAAATGAGGAAATTTATCCATAAATAAGCCAATCAATAAAAAATCATCATCAAATTATCCAATAATCTCAATTGTCAATTTTGGGTGATTTCTGCTGATTGTTTGTCAGCAGTCTTCGGCCTGCCGATCACTTAGTCTGGCCGACTGAAGGTTTGAGGTTTGGCCTGTCGATTATATACCATCTGCCTGCCGTTCTTGAGGGGTCACTTCGGCCTACCGAACTAAATAGGCCGGCCTACCGATCTGCCCTAACATACCAAAATTTATTAAAATATTAAATTATCACAAAATTATGATTAAACATATAACATTAATAACATGAATACTTGAGCACATCAATTCCACGTGACTGTCACCTGTCATAACACTTAAATAAAATGGTTAGCACCATATATCATAACACATATCATAAAATGATTACTTAACGTCGTTACTAAAATGACATAATCCGTTACACAAAAATTGATGGGTGTTACAATATATATATATTTCTCAAGATCCCATACTGTTGAGTACAGTGACACAAAATGATTTCTGAGACCTTTAGGGATACAGTCAGGCGGGAAGATTTTGAAAGAGCTTCAAAGCAGGTATAGTAGCTCAAGAATGAGCTCCTAGTTTGGCTTTACATATTGGCATACATATATACAATGTTATGTGATTACAGCGATTTTGTTGTGCCTTATGCTGTAAAATGTGTATATATGGGAGTTGATGTATGTGGTTGGAGTCATTTTCCCATCGTAATCCTTTTTCCCTCTTACTGAGCATTTGGCTCATCCTTTTTTATGTTTTCTCCACTTTTAGGATATTATAGACTATGTTTGCTGCTAGTCACAGTTAGTTGCTGTTTTTAGGGGGTCCAAAGCTAAATGCAGCTTATGTACGGTTAGGGGTGGCAATAATTGTGTTCGTGTCGGTATGTTTACAGTACGACACGTTTAGCCCAAACACGAACATAACACGATTAATAAACGTACCATAAATGCAAACACGAACACGACATGCCTATGGCATGTGTAACACAACACGACACGATTAATACGATTATTAAACATGTCGTGATGGGTTGACATGATAACAACACACATATGATACGTTTATGACCCAATTAACTAAAATTTAAAAGAAATTAAAAAAATTTATTTTTTTTTTAAAAAGCCAATAAAGAAAATTAACAAAAACACAATATCTAATTAATACTAATATACTATAAATATTTCAAATATTTTTATTTTTAATTTTAAATGTGTTATAAATAGACGGGTCATGTCGTGCCATGTCATCACGTTTACGGTCCGTTTAATTAAACGTGATAAGGCATGTTTAGTGTGTTAGCATAAATCCAGCCCGTTTATTTTTGTATTATTCGTGCCAACCTATTTATGACACAATTAATAAACGTACAGTTCAAACCCGTTTATCTCGTGTCGTTTTCGTATCGTGTCAACATACCGTGTCTGAAATTGCCGGCCATATGTACGGTATTATTATATTTAATTTTTAATTCTTAGTGCTATATTGTGTTCTGTATATAGAAACTGTATCAATATGACAATGTCCCAAGTTTCTATACTTTTGGAGACATTTTATAATTTTGAATTTTTACTATTTTTAATTTAAAGGCTCCGGACCAAATATTTTACCTATTTCTAGATTTTGGTTTTGGATTAGCTTAATTTACTTTATTTACTTTAATTTCAATTATTTACTAACTCCCACTTTGGGGCCTTACATATTTATAAAAGACACATTTGATATATAACATTTTAGAGTAAGAATATATTTAATTGGGGAAATATTTGTAAAAATTTATCCCTGTCAAGATAAAGTAGAAAAGGGAAAAATAATTTAGAGAAGTGAAAGCAAAAAAAAAAAAAAAAAAGGAGAAGAAACAAATATAAAAGACAAAAAAATTCAAAATATAAAAAGGAAAGGAGGAAAAAAAGAAGGAAAAAGCTTATGGAATCCATTAGAGTAAGGACCAAAACTTGCATTCTATGTTTTATATCAGTAAAAGAGAATAAAAACTATTTTAATAAAAAACAAAATAGAAAAGTAAAAACAAATTAGAGAAGCGGAGGTAACAAATATGTGTGTGTGTGAAAAAACTTAAAGACAATTTGTAAAGGAAAAATAATTTAGAGGGAAGCAACCAATGAAAGTAGAAAATTGTGAAGAAAAAAAAAATAATAAAGGAGCGAAGGACGTAAATAAAGAAAAAAAATTAAAGGACGTCCAAAAGAACAAAAGTATAAAAAAATGACACATGACAATTAGGAAGGACTAAAACTTGTATTCACTCTTTTAAATATACAAAAACAAACAGTAAGTCTTTTATTGCCTTCTGTATTTTATGTTTTCATGTTCTCAATATCTCGTCGTTTCTCCTTTTTCTTCGGATATTGTCCCTTTCATAATTACGTCATTAGTAAAGATGAGGCTGTCTGTTTCCTCCCACTCGTGTTGTTTTTCTTGTCCTCTAGATATTGAATAAATTCCTCCCTTTTTTATTTTTTTATTCTTTATATTCTCGTTCTTCTGGGGATGTCGTTTTTTCTCGAGCTGTTTTATACCATTATCGTTGTTCTCCTAATTTACCTGTGAAGCGTTGTTGTATTTGAGGTTGTAGATATATCTAAACCAACATGTGAATATGTAAAACCTTATCAGATGCACAAAACATTACGTTAGCAAACACAAATTTCTAACTAATGCGTAGAGCATAGCACAAAACTAATTAGCAATACAACATGTACATATTAAACTAGTGTATATATAAAATAAAAGATGATATCCTCCTTCCCATAGCTTATAATTGTAGTTGTAGGCGTAGCCTATCAATAATTCTATACTAACTCTAACTCCATCGCAAAGTGTGAAGTTTAAATTCCTCCACCTTAAAAGAATGATAATAATTGTAGCATAATTTTTTTTTTTGAGAAGGTGAAGACAAAAAAAATGCAGGGTGAGAAGCGAACAGAGAGAACGAGTGATAAAAAACGAAGACATTGAGTGACTAAAGAAAAATCAAAGACAACTAATGATAGAGAGATAATCTAATCCCATGGCAAACTAAACTAATATAATAGAAGTATAACATAAAACTATATTGGATACATTTTCTATAATACAATACAACACGAAAAAATAATAACGGCTTAGCAACTAACAGATCAGCAATGGAAAATTAGTTGATAATAATTCCACTATCTATCTTGGTAAAAGCAATGATACCATATAGACTGCTTATATTTTCACAAAAATCATTGTCCTCGCGCGATGTTAAACTATATGTGTGACACTACCTTTACTGGAGAAAGAGTGAGAAGAGAGAGAAGTGGAGGGGACAAATCATTGGAAGAAAAGTGAAGACAGAGAATGAGATGATAATAGTGAGAAGCTATAGAAAGATAATAAAAACAGATAGCATATAATATACCACAAGAATTAGTTATTACAACGTAAAAACCAAATATTTTATTGTACTTATACAATGCAACACGCATATGGGGCACCCTAAATGCGTCCTTAATAGCTATTTAGCCAACTTAAACAACATTATTTTAAGTTTGATATAAAAAAGGAAACAACAAACTCAATCAATTTCCTTTGATCCGTGTAGCTCTTATCTTCTGGGATAGATGGTAAACCAAGTCTGAACAACTGTTATCAAAAGAGCTGCTGGAGCAAGAAAAATCCCCAAAGTAGGCCAGGGGTTTCTTAAATAATTGATATACATTCGAGCCATCCACATCGCGGATTTTCTCACGTAATGCTCTTCTATTTTAATGTGGATTCTCTCAAGATGATCTTGATCAGACTTGGGCAAGTAACTTAGCCCCAGCGTATTGAAAAATCTAGCTACTTGTTTGTCGCTACCGAGAGCATTGCGGAGTATGCGTGCTATCCTTAGGTCCTTCACATCTTGTTCAGTATCGATGAGCAAATCCAGAAAGTTTAAATAAGAAGTGACTGAATAACTTCTCTCATTATCATTTAGGCACCTTTCGCAGGCAACGAGGTTCAATAACTCACGCACCGTTGAGTCATTCACAGTCAATGCAGGAAGTTTAAGGTGACCAAAAATGCCAAAGTGGTGACTGTTGAAGTCTACGGATTTCAAGCGAGTGGGATTGCTGAGCTTCATCGTTATTCCAGATGATTTTAGTTCTTGGACGCTACGAAGAGAGTGCTTGGCAGTTTGTTTACGCTTTTCTAATACGCCATTCGTAAAAGAAGGTGAATTTTTTCGAAAGCAACCCAAACTTAAGACATGATCTGATCTTTCATCAATTTCCTTGATACTACCAAATATTGATACCTTCCTAAGAAGGTCAAGAAGATGATCCGGCCTTTTTCTTTCGAGTACTCCAGCCATTTGATCATAATCTCGTTTGGAGTAAAACATATTGGGGAAAATGCTGTGCTCATGGACGAAACCGATAATGCAAGACCTGAAGATGTTGGACGGCTTAGGTGCACCTTTCTTGTCATCTGCGCCCTTCATGCCCTCGTCGAGCACCTCCATCAACAGTGTTAGAACTTCAAAGGGGATTTGGTTTTCAAACAAAAACAAATCTTCTTGGATAAAGGCTGCTTGAGTGTTATCGATCTCGAACTCTTCCAACTCATCATCATCACAACTGCGTATAAACTGTAGTACTGCACAGCCATCCAAGAACAACAACCTGGCTAGGGAATCGTCATTAAAACGATCCTCGGGAATCACCTTCTCATGGAAGTGCTTTTTTATGTCTTTAATTTTACTCTTGATTTCTTTGAGAAAACTTCCTGGTGTCGTGCCACTACCTTTGATGAATTTCTTTGCCAATTTAAGCTTGAGTTCCTTCTTCAAAAATCTGCATCTACGACCTGCAGCATGAAGCGGACCGACTGAAATCTCCCTTGGGTAAAAATGCATTTTGAGTGCCTCATCATTTTGCAGCAAGAAAGGCATAACTCTATTCAACTTCGCCTTCGAGGAGCACCGATGATCTTCAGGATCTTCATGATCGGCAGCACTCTTGTCATTGTTTTCTTTATTTCCCTCCAGTTCTTTTAGCAGCTCATCATCTGTGGTCACCCCAAGAATGTCTTGGTTTGTCGTTGCTTGACTCTCTGGTGTTTTCTCAGCTTGGAATGTCCCTGATGTTTTCCCCTCATTCACATCCCCATACGATTTGTCATTCATCTTCATTTGTTTATCTGGGCAAATTAATGGAAATAAAACGGCTATAAATACATGCATATATGTATATATATATATTTAACTTTGAGGGAAAGAACACTATACACATATAAATATATATTATTCAACTAAATCTGAGAATGAGGATGTTTGAAATAATCAAAAAAATGATTCAGGAATAGATTCACGTATTTGTTTTCTATTCTATGCTTCTAAATGTTGGATTCAGAGCCGGCTCAAAAACTGTGGACCTTAGACAAAACGTTTTAAACGCGGTTTAGAGTAAACAGTAAAATTTATAATTCAAGGAAAATTTGTATATACAAGAGTACTATTTAGACTTGATGGGGCCATAGTCCCACTAGACACAAATTGATTGTGTCCAGCTAGGGGCACGTGGGTCCCTCATAAGTGAGTTTCCCACCAGCCTGTGTCTAGTGGAATTAGTATCTTATCGGGCTATTTCACTTTTTTCTTATGAAAATTACAATAAAGAACATTTTTCTGAAACTTTTTTGAAGTAAATAACCTGTATACTAGTAAAAAATTTATTTAAGATTATTTATCTTTTTATACCGTATTTTAGATTTATACAAACATCATATTTTTTATTTTTAATCTTATCGGATGTATACTTTCAAATTAGATTTAATGTATAAATTTATACATTTTCTCTATCAACCTTTAATTTTAACTTAAAAAATTGGTCAAAACACCCTCAATAATAAAAATAAGAAAACTTGAAAAACTTGAAAAAAAATTAAAAGTAATGGGTTTGACCTTAAAAATATGCAGAATACTCTCCAAAATGGGTTTTGTATTTTTTTTTCTTATTTTTGCAGCTTTAATTTTTTTCTATTTTACCTAAAAATCATTTGATTATTTTAAAGGTCAAAATCTGTTGTTGACTAAAACAATTTATAGATTTATGTATTAAATCTAATATGAAGGTATACATTCGAAATGAGATAAAAAAAAATAAAAATATAGTTTTTTAATAAACCAAAAATAGAGGGTATAAAAAGTACCCATCTATTTTTACTTAGTAAAATTTATTTACAAAAATAAAAGTCTGAAGTGAAAATATAATATTTACTTTAAATATCTTAAAATATACTATTTACTTCAAAAGTCTATATCATCCTTTTAGATTATTGTTGTTGTTGTTAAGAACACAAATTCCCAATTAATTTCACTATTTAAAAGATCAAAATATTGTCAAAGACAAGAAAGAAACAAAAATAGAATGAATTCAAAAAATTAGAAAACAAAAAAAAAAAAATCTCAAGCCATACACCGTCGTTTTAATAGAAATTTCTTAGTTCACAATGGTAGAAAAGCATCTATGCTATAAAGAAACCAATGTCAATCTTTCTTTCATTTACTGAATCCATGTTAACATCAGGTGTTCATACTTCATTTATCATTTTTAGGAGAATTTCTTTTTCTACTTTTTAAAAAACTATAATACAATAATTTTTATAGTAGAAAAGACAATTTTGCTTCACTGGTAGAGCATGGTGCTTCAGTTATTGGAGTAACTTCTTAACAGTTTGATTTACAAGTGAAAATAGTTTTGTATCATACGTGCCTAAAATTTTTAACATGAAGTATAGTCGTAGATTTGACAGTTAAAATCCTAATCCGATAAAGAAAAAAAAAAAAACCTTACTCTATCAATGAAGCAGAATTGCCTTTTCACCAAAAGGATGATCTTTTATAACATTGTCCCTTCGAAATGAAAAAATATGAAAGATAATTAACTTATCTGGCCTCTAATTTTGAAGATCACTTCTCTTGTCAACCCATATATTATTTGATAAAATTGATAAGTTCAGAACGGAAATTGAACAATCTCTGATCAAACAATTACCTGAGGACTTTGCGAACTACAACTTTTTGTTCGGAGTTTGAATGATTGTAGATGGAGAGGCTGCAGAATAGATAAATTATTGATTAAAAGCTAGACAAAAAAGGTGGAATATAGATTAAATTTTCGCACAAACCAAAATAGAAAAACAACAACAACACTTAATTTTACCCTGGTAATTTTTTTCCTTTTTCTTGGGACACTGTTAAAAACATGCAACAGCGTGAATAATTACTGAGAGAAATGCAAATATTTAGATGACTTTTTAACACACGTCCGGATTAAACTAATCAGTTCGAACCGTTCATAATATAAAATTTTCAATAGTTACAATATAAAACAAAAACATACTATAATATTTAAACTCATATGCAAACAAATCTAAAAATTGACTACTAAGAGAAATGCAAAGTTTACTACTTTGCAGTATGCGAGAATGTTTAATTAGAATTGTATACTCGATAAAAAAAAAATAACAATTGTATAAAACACCCAACTAAAGTTCAAGAAAATTGTATGAAGTTCCTCACTGAAGTTCACGAGAATTGTATAAAATACCTGAGTTCAATCTTTCAGTTTATCATCAGCTGGCGAAGGAAGATGGGAACGCTTTTCTGCTTTAAAGGAGCATATCAGGTAGTGACATGCAGCGGGAAGCCGACATAAAATGAAATAAAATAATTTCACGATGAAGCTTCACTGCTTTTCCTCATCCATAAAAAAAAAAAAATGGCTTTCTTACATATTGCCATTATACTAATCTTAGTCTTACCTGTGCCTGATATAATAAAATAATTTCACAATTAATTGCTCTTTATTACTTATTGCCATTATAGTAGTTTAAATTTTCCATCAAATTTTAAATTGGTAGATATTAAACATTTTAAAAAGATTTGAGATGAAATGAGATATTTTAAAATTTTTCGCTAGATATTAAACACCAACAAGTTAATGGAAGGACTGAAATTAAAATAAACTAATATATTAAGGAGCAAAATTATACATTTTAAAAGTTAGAGACCAAAATAGTGTTGAAGGTAACATTCAAAGACTATTTATGAGACTAATTCAAATAATAATAATATATAAATAAAAAATTTCAACCAGCAACACACTTGATTTCCATTTTAGTGAATGTACTCAACTAGTCAAATCCAAACACTTTTTATTAAAAAAGTCGCATAATTGTTTGTGTGTGCGCATATATATGTACAAGTAAGGTCTCAAATCGGATACAATAAGCAATTTACAATTGCAATATTCTTCTTTTTCTATTGTAATATTATTACATTTCGTATAACACTTAATTTGTTTTAGTACTGTATCCTTTAGCATTGCAATTGTTGGATTATATTTACTCATTGTTACACAATAATTCAAAAAAAAATATATTATAAGTGTCTGTTCTGGTATTTGACCAGAATAATAGATAAATGATGAAATTCAAGATCGGAATTGTATAGATAAAACATCAAATTCACAATATATATTAATATACATGTATTAATATAAATGCGCGGAAATATTTTTGCCAGCAAAACACGTGAATGATTTTAACGAATGCGCTCAAATCAAAAGACCTTTTATTAACAAGTCAAATTTGCACAAAATTTGAGACACCCGTTTAATAATAAAAGAAGAGATTCGGTTTATTGTCTCTGACATTCACAATATGACGTTCAAAATATGACGTTCACTATATGACGTTGAAAAAATATATACAATTACATTTATGGTTACAATACTAGTTGTGTGTGGTAGGTGCAAATAGGTATGTTTAGACAGAGCCAGAAAAATACGAATTTATAAGATGAAGGGCGAAATATAATTTTAAGGGGTGGAAAATAATTTTATGAGGGTGGAATACATATTTTGTGAAATTTCATATACGAAATTATAAGATAAAAAGTTCAGAGGGGCAGCCAATCACTCTCGTCTATATGTGACTACGCCTTAGTTATTTTAACTAGTGAATATAGATATTTTAAGTTAAATGAATTCAAAAATTTTGTAATATTATTGACGCAGCAAGAGGTAATAATTTAGGCCAAATCCATGGCTCATGAAAGGGCTCCTGTTCTATTTCAAATGTTTTTCCTCTCAAAAAATATAATGAGAATTATACAGAGTTTCACATTTCAAAATCCTCATCCAAATCTGTTTCCTAGCTTTAAACTCAACAAGGACTTCAAATTCCTTCAAGTTTTCATAAATCCTACAAAATATGTTCAACTCTTGCTGAATTCTTACCTTTTTGTGAGCTGGTTTCTATGATTTTTTTTTCTTGGGAACGTGCGTAAGGTTTGTGTTTTGTTGATGAAAATGAAAGAAATTCAGAGTGAGGGGTAGTTGATGGTTCAAATTTTATATAAATGCTAGTATTGTGCATTTCGAAGAGGACATCCGTGCAGTTTTTAGCAAGGAGTTATATAATTAATAACTCTATCTATTATTATATTTTTTAGTGATTCATCTATAAGAGTTATATTGTTTTGGCGGAATTACTATTAATATTGTTAATAATTAAAATTACATATAGAACGGAAAACGGCAAGTAAAATAAAAAATAGTTTTCAAAAAAATTGTAAGAGTTGATAATATTATATTTTTATGATTAACCTAGTTGATCATGTTATAAAGTTATTATTTTCTTCATTCTTTTATAAAATATAGAGTTTATTGTTTTTATTTTAAGACAAGAACTATAAGTGCTAATATGAGTATACCCCATTTGAAAAATGTTAGGAATTATTGATCAGTATTGCTAATTGAAATTCTTTAAACTATATTTTCGTTATATTGTTCTATTTTTAAGCTTTACCAATTAAACACATCACCTTTCCTACATCTTTTTTTTTTTTTTTAACAGATTTGCTATAGTTAAATTAGATTCTAACCTTGCCTCTATATAATAAATTAATGAGACAATCTTCTTAGTCGTTAACATTTTAAAATTTAAGAAATTAAGGCCTGTTTGGAATTGTTTTAGGAGTTTTTAGACATGTTTTGCACATTTTTTGAGACAAATTTTAAAAAAATTTTCAGTACAATTCTCAAAAAATTTTTATTTTTCAAAACAACACAATTTTCATGTATTTTAAAAACACTATGAAACCAGGACAGGAGAAAAAAAAAGGTAATTCAATGGTCTAAAAAGTAGATACAGTCTTATAGTATAGTGCACAAACTTTTGTATCTATATAATTCACGTAAGCAACAAGAAAACAGTAAATACATACAGAAAATGGACCTTACACACCCACTGCTTAGGCAAAAAATGTGCATAGGAAATTGAGAGCAACCAAGCAAGTGCAGGACCAAATTTCAAATCTACCTAACGATTTATAGTCCAAGTCAAGTGGTGCAACCATATTAACAAAAACGAATTTCTAAAAAAAATGGGCAACTGGTTCATAGTTTTTGTGAAATTGAGCAAATTCAAAGCATGAGATTGCGGAGATTCACGTGACCAACAACAGCTTACAACTAGGGCCGGTCAAATGCAAATTTTTGAAAATATGGGGTAAAATTAATTTTTGAAAATTGAGGCAAAAAATAAAATATTTAAAAATGACTAATACTATATCATAATCATTTGGAGAGCAAAACAATTATTAGCAGTTGGAGTAAGACATTAATATGCTTAGAAAGTGACCGAAAATATTACAATTTTATTTTTTTCATGATACTTTCTTAAAAAAAATTTAAGAATTTGGTTACAATTTTTGCGTAGTCTAGTGTATCTAGCTATCTTGTCTGCCAATTAAAAAAAATTGTTAGATAAATTTGAATACAAAGATGTCACTAATACTTTTGCAACCCCCAAGGCGTGAAAAATAAGTCTATGAATTGATACTATTATTATTACTATTATGTTTTGTTATCTTCTTATCTAGGTTTAATAGATTGGAGAAATCTTGTCTTGTTTCCCGCAATTTAGTGAAGTGAAGAAGTTTTTATATTCATTTTTTTTATTAGTGGAGAAACTTTGATGAGTTTAAATATTATATTTTTAGTAATATCATTACTTTGATTTTGCTGTAATTTTATTTTGATAGGTTATTTGTATTCGTTCGTTAGATGTAGTGGATTATTTTATTATTCTCTACCGTTAGTTCTTAATGACAAAATAACAAATAAAAATATTTTTATTTTTCAGTGTTAATTAGTTAGAAAGTTCTATTTGCTAAAGCAAGGTAGTGTTCTAGACATTTTGCTTGTAAGATTAAATAGTTCTTCGCTATTCTAACCCGGTTCTGGTTTGGCTATTTGTTTTATTTGTTACCAAATTTGTGCAAGTCAAATCGTGTTATTGGCACATATCACGTGCAAGCGCCCTCATTCTCCGGCTCTTCTTCTGTCTCTTTGTTAGATTTAAAAAATTAAAAGGAACATATTTATATATAAAGAAAACATTACAAAGTGGCCAACTTATTATCCTAGATTGCTTTTAATTTTTATAAGACAAATTATTCAGTAGATTCGATTTATTATCTAATCATGTTTACAGATTCTTATCTGATCAAGCTGTATTTTGGCTTAAAATATTACAACCAACAACACGCATACAATCTTGAAAAAAAAAAATACTTCTAATACAAGTTGTTCGGTGGTTTTTGGCTCAAGTAGTTTGGAAACTTTTTTCAAGATGGATTTTAACTTTTTATATCCAAACACAAGCTCAACCTCAAGATGGGTTTAAACACCCTGAAGTGGTTAAACAAACGGCCTCTAAGACTTTTATGGTAGCCAAGTGTAAATGATATATCAAGCATATAGACCAATTATATTTTGATAATAGGTGAACTGTGAACATAATTGAGGAATGTGATAAATTCTAATATTAAAAGTAAATTATTTTAGATTTTATACTTGATAATTTATTTTGAAGTGTCTTTAGGAATATTTAAGACGCAAATAAATTTCCCCATATGATTTTATGGGGATTTTTTTTTTTTTTTTTATATCTATGAACGACTTCAATGGCCATAATTTTACCATTCTAAGTTGAAGACTATGAGGAGCTGGAAGCGTACAATACAACAAAAGTTTAATTTGGGGAGCCCTACATTTTATGATGGAATGGTAGAGTCGGATGTAAACTAAGAGTTTGATTAAAAAAAAAAATTATGGCTTAGTTCTGCATGTAACTACTCTACTAGCTTTAGCAAACACGTTATCTTTTCGTTCTTGAATGGTAATTTTTTGATCTCTAACATCTTGGGAGATGAAAAAATCTTTAGCTACTCTTGCAAAGACATGATAGCTAAATCCTTTCCACGTACTTTCAATTAATTAAGAAGAGAAGTGTATAAAATACCTTACAAAAGTTCAAATCTCTGAGTTGATCAGACAAGAATATTAACATGTGAGCCTCGCAGTACTGCAACGGAAATATCCTAGATGAGTACGCTGCTTTCAAGGAGCACATATAAATATGTGTATGTGTATGTGTGTGTATCACGTCTGGTGAATATGGTGAATACGGGACGTCTGTTGTAGCCCATAGTGTTGTTGGCACCGTGATACATCCATTATATATAGATCAATAAATTGTACCACACCAAAGAGGGGGCAAAGGGAAAAGGTAAGGAAGGGTAAATACATTTTTCTAAAACTCTTTTACGAGGATGAAAAATACTAGTAATACCAACTCTAATCTCAACTTATATACCAACATATAAGTTATCACATTTTTATTAGGTTATTTGTTTAAAAAATTATCATATCAATATACTACATCTATCAATAAATTAATGAAATTCATGAGTTGAGATAAAAGTTTGTATCCCTAGTATTACTTGAGTAAAGATTTGAACTCTACACCTTATAGTAAAATTATACATGAAATTGTCACCTAGACTATGACTAGAACTAGAGATGAAAGAGCCGAAGGCCCTGAGGGGGCTCGACCTCCCTTTAAAAATGTTAAAAATAATATTTTCTAAAAAAAAAAGACAATAAAACATTAGAGGAATTTTCATAAATTCCACCTTTTGAAACTTAAAATTTTATAGATATTGCACATGCTTGACACTTATAGTATGCCACTGAAAAATTGTCTGATAGATGAGCTGAGAGGAAGAGAAAGAGAGTGTTGAGAGAGTGTTAGTATTTGTCCATTTAAATTAGTTGGTTAAAAAAAGATTTAAAAACTCACATTAATTATTTAAAAAAATAAGATGAGTGATAATGTAGCATACTTTTTTAAAACTTTATTTTTTGTGGCATGAATATATTTTTTAAACATATGGCATATCATGTAAGTTTCTCAAAATGTTAATGCCCATTACATCTGATGCCCTCACACTAGAAAAGCCTTTTAACTTAATAAGCAAGAAAAGAAAAATAATATAAAACCTAATCTAATTCGTTCTCTTTCGTTGCAGAGTTATTTTATGCTATTATTAGTGTCTAACAACATGAACTAAATGATCGTTTTAATATATCACAAAAATTCCAATTTTATGATCGTTTTAGTGATCTTTCACTTTTCTATATGTAGTATGCTTAATTTAAATGAGTCATTCTTAGCTTATAACAACAAAAACATCCAATTTACCGAGTATTATCGAAAGACTTTTTTGTTATATAACTCATGGCACTTGAAGATCAATTTAAAACTTGCATTATTGAATGTTCGTTCTAATGAGTAATTCTTAGTACTAAAAGGTATTGGTGATTTGCACAACAAAGAATAATGCATAATTATCAATTTATCGACTATTTTCATTATTACTAAATCTACGTCTTGTTACTGCTATCGTGAAAAGGTACATTTTGTTATGAATAGGAAGAACTCACTATGCAACTGAAAATGAAATCAATTGATGATATTTTACTCTTGTACATTGAAAAAGCTAAAATTGGACTCCAAAAGCATAACATCAGCAAGGTAACCTCATTCAGGTGACATCATCAATTGAATGTAGCCAAATTTTAGCCACATCTTTAACAACCACTTTTACGAAATCACCGTAGATTACAAAAATCCAACCTTCATGACCACACAAACGATCCATGTTTTTCACATGCCAGACCGACAAGAAAGGAGATTTATTATAAGCAGCTTCAATTTTGCTTTGTAAAAGGTTGCGCTGGCAACATTTAGTGAAATGGTGAGGTATTTTTTATAGCCTGTTTGACATTAGTTGGTTCTAACTAACTTTATAGTTAGGAACAGTGTAAATCTTTCACATGCTACAATAAAAGCAAAAAAAATTGCTATAATGTAAAGCTCTTATATGCTGTGGTGTTTACAGTTTTAACCAATGATTCTATAGCTACGTTAGTCATTTTGCAATTTCTTTGTAGATTGCAAAAACAACAATTAAGCAAGTGTTCAAAATCAAGTACTATTTCAATTGGGCGCCGTTAATAAATGATATGTTATTTTTCTAATTGTTGTGTTTACAATAGGTGTTGAATCAATCGATACCTGCCAGGTTGCTGCCTCAAATGTATTAGGGCATCATGGTAACAGATTTTATGAATGAAAACTTACTAGCAAAATTGGTTCAATTGATCAAATTGAAATTTTCCAGTTGAAACAAAATTAACAAACACGTTCAGTCACATTACTTAAAAGCAACAAACGTACATACAAGAGTATTCCTATGATACACAGAAACAACAAGAAGACCATTTCACACATTGATACTAAAACACTGCTACCAACTTCGTAATTTATTAGTGACGAGGCATGAGAATCTTCAATCATACAGATCAGGATTCCCGAGGAAATTTCGAATTATATCTAGATAATTTTTCTAGCATAGAATGTATAAGGAATATCATTCATAGAAAGCATAAGGAATATCTTTCGTATTATTTTATTGACACCTTACTATTAAAACCCTGAAAACCAAATTAAATGTAATTTTTTTTTGGCGTATTTTTATACATTGATGAGTTGGAAATTTGGAATTGTTAGGTGGATCTTCCAAACTATTTCTATGTTAAATTCCTAATTTTTTTTAGCTTTGATTTTATCTAGTCTATTTGTGCAAACATTACCTGTTTTTTGTCTTAAGGATTTGATTCGGACTGTTTGAATTGAAATATTGAACAAGTCATCCCATTCAACATCGCATGTATCAATTGTTAGTAATTGATATGCCACTAGATTGGCAACGACAATTGAGATATTTTTTAATTTTTTTAGAAATTAATTTGGAAGAATTAATTCAAAAAAGATTAAAAAAAGACAAAGGTAGTTCTAACTTCTATGGCGGGGGATAGAAGTTTTATACCCGTCGATTCAAATCATATGGTAATAAAGAGTGAAGGACCACAAAACTAAAATAGAACCAAGTCACATAAACAAATCATACAAAACTGAAAATACAATCAATACAAGTCATACAGTAACCAAGAAAACTTGTCAACTTTTGCACATAGACAAGTGATCTCATAAAAGCAAATGCCAGAAAATTTAAACAAAACTGTATTCCCTGTTATGAATACTATTTCTTTGTTATGTTAACATTTTAGTCGTAACTGCTGCAACATAAAGATGTTACTTGTTATAGTATTTTGATTTCTAACTAATTAGATCCAACCACGTTCCTAAAACGCTATATATATACTCGAAAAATTATCACCATAACCAACAAGCCGATGCAACTAAAGCTTTGTCATTCATATCGTTCTTTTATGCATATCTGAAGATTCTTTAAAGGACAATAAAGAGAGTCGTATATTTGCTTAATATTTGAGAAAATATTGGCTCGTCCTGCATCCATTGCTGTCGTTTGTCCCGCTAATGTCGCTTGTGTTTCTTTTGTTGCCTCCCATACTTTTATTGCCGTTTTCACTACTAAGTCCACCCCAGCCAACACCTCCTCAACCTCACCCACACACAAACCCCCACCACCCAACCCTTCCCCCGCCCCCGCGGCGTTTCCCATGCTACTGTGGTAAATCCTTTTGATATCGTTTCCCTGATTGTTATCATATTTGATGTTTATGTCTCTGTTTTTTGGTGTCTTGAGTATTTTTTCTGCGGTTCATCATAAATTTAATACCGTTGTATACCCTCTTTTTGCTTTTTCTTCGGATAATTTCCTTTTCAGAGTCAAGTCGTTAGTAAAGCCAAGCTCTCTGTTTCTTTCGACTAGTGTTGTTTTTCTATAGATTTTGTCATTTAAGTATCGCATAAACTGCTATCTTTTTTGCATGTTCTCGTTCTTTCTGGGGATACTGTCATTTTTCAACTGTTTTATGCCATAATCAATTTTCACATAATTTATCCATTAAGCTTATTGTTGTATTTGAGGTTGTACATATATCTAAACCAACATGCGAATGTGTAAATATAAAATTTTTTTCAACCTTATCAAATGCACAAAACATTACCTTAGGCAATACAAATTTCTAACTAATTCATTAAACATAGCAAAAAAATTAATTCGCAGTATATGTGTGTGTGTCTATATATATATATATATTTTATGAAACGCAGTATATATATATATATATATGTATGTGTATATGTCATATGAGTGCGTATATATTAACAAGAAGGATGCTACATATGATATCCTCCTTACCATAACAATAGCGTAATTATAGTTGTAATTGTAGCCTATTAAAGTGTAAAGTTCAAATTCTTCCATGCAAAGTCAAAAAAAATAATGATAATTGCAGTATAATTTTTTTTTGAGAATGTGAAGACAGAGAAAATTTAGAGTTAAGAGTGAAGAGAGAGAATGAGTTAATCGATAAAAGGTGAAAAAGAAATTGAAGATAGCCAATGACAGAGAGATAATCTAGTATGGTAAGGCAAACCAAACGTGATATTATAGAACTTGATTTTACATGATTTTAGTACAACACAAAAATATATTGGATGCATTTTCTATAATACAATATAATACGAGACACCAGACGCGGTTTTAACAGCTTAGCAACTTTAACATATTAATTTAGGACTTGGAAAATTTCTAGAAAGATGCTTTACCTTCATGTATAGTTCTCACTCTTTGGGATATATGGCATACCAAGTCTGAGCAAATGTTAATATAAGAGCCATTATAGCAGCTGCAAAAGCCACGATGGTCCAGGGGTTACTAAAATGTTTGTTTAACACTTCAGCTATCCAAATCGCATACTTTTTCCTGTAATGCTCCTCTAAGTTCTTCTTGATCCCCTGATAACAATCTTGATCCTTGGTCAAGTAAACAGAATTCGTCATATTAAACAGTCGAGCTATTTCTTCATCGCTAAGTCTGGGATTCACAAGTATTTTTGCAACCCTTAAATCTTTCACATCTTTCTCGGTCTCAATGAGCAAATTCATCAGGGTTACGTAAGAAGTTACCCTATGTTTGTCATCATCATGTAGCCACGCTTCGTAGGCTACCAGGTTCAGCAACTTACACATCGTTGACTCCTTCATAGTCAATGCAGGAAGTTTTAGGCAACCTTGAATGCCAAAGCAATGAGTATAGAAAGAGACGGACTTTAGGCTATGTGAACCGCTAGGCTCCATCCTTATTCCGGATGATTTAAGTTCCTGGACATTCCGAAAGTATCGTTTTTGAATTTTTTCATTGGGTTTGCTGACTCTATTTTCAACCTCCTTGACACTGCCGAATATGCATACCGTCCGAAGGAGGTCTAGAAGGTGAACTGGCTTTGGTTTAGTGATAATGAATTCATCAATCGGCGGACTCTTATATTCATTATTAGAATGGACACAAATGTTGCTTCCAAGGACGAACTTGAGGAGGTCACTGTAAACCTTTTTGCGCCGATCTTCATCCTTGATGTTTTCCATTAACAGATTAAGGACTTCAAAAGGGATTTGATTTTCAAGCAAAAACAAATCCAGTTTCATAGAGGTCACTTGAAATTTTATGATTTTGAAATCTTTTAACCTACTAGAAACATAACTGCACATGAACTGTAGCACTGCACACCCATCCAAGAACAACAACCTGGCTAGAGAGTCATCGTCGTAACACTTGGGAATCATATCCTTGTCGAAGTACTGCTTTATGCCCTTGATTTCGTTCTTGATTCCGTTGAATAAAATGTCAGCCTCCACTCCGCTAGAGTTGATGAATTTCCTTGCCAATTTAACTTTTAGTTCTCTTTTTGAGAATTTGGGGTCATTAGCATGAAGGGGACCAATTGAAATCTGCCTTGGCATATAGTACTTCTGAATATCTACATTTTCCCACATGATCTTTGGAACCTTATGTATTGTCCCCCGAGTCTGAGATGATTGTGCTTCGGCTTCTTCCCTCTTTAGCTCTGCTAGCAGCTTCTGATCATCTTGGATCAGCTCCCCAAGAGAGTGTTTAGTGAGATCTTTAACTTCTTCAGCATTCTCGTCGTTTTCTATATTTTCCCGTTCAGTTTGGTCATCATCATGGCTTGTGCTTGCTTGACACCCTGATGTTTTCTGGTCTTGCAGCTCATCCAAGACATCCACACGTATTTCACCCGCCGTCTTTTTTTTTTTTTTTTTTAATCTAGACAAATAAAATAAAGTAGGCAATCAGAATTTATAGTAAAATACCTTCAAATTGAAAAATAAGAAAACTTAAAATTTTTTTAAAAAAGTAACTTTGTTTTGACCTCAAAAACGTCCAAAATACCTTGAGATTATTTTTTTTTATGTTTTTTTTCCTTCTTATTTTTGAAAGGTTTATTTTTATTTAATTTTAAGGATAATATGGCCATTTTAGATATCAAAATCAATTATTGATTGAGGTAAGCTATAGATTTGTTTATTAAATCTAATATGAAGATAAATGTTTGATGAGATCAAAAAGTAAAATAAAGTTTTTCAATAAGTGCCTAAAAAATATAGTGTAAGAAGATAAATTTCCCCTTAAAAAAAACCTACATGCATTTTTGAAAGAAGAAACAGGAAAACAGTTTAAATGGAGACACTGTTATCGGAAAGATACTTATCGTAAGCAGTGAATTTTTCACAAAATCAAACAAATTAGGTAAGACAAATGTTACCTTTTAAAGAGATCGCAGCTTCAGTTGATCAGATCGTAGTCTAAATGCAATCGTGGAGTTTGGAGGTTGCCAGGATAGACAAATTAACTGTAGAAAAATAGGAAATTAAAAAGAAAAGACAAAAATGAATTGAAAAAAAATAATTAGTTTCTAGAACTTTTACCATCGAATTAATACTAAAACTTAAATATTGTCACTAGGTTAGTATTAATTTTTTTAACTATACATCATATCGGACTAATTATATTCACAAACTCCCCACATACAGAAAAGAAAAAAAAATCGTTATAAAATTTTGTAATGTCCTGAAATTTATTTAAGTATTATTAGTGTATAAAGTGGTGAATTGGTGTACCATAGCATATTTTAAAACTTAATTTGACTATTTAGTGATATTTCTAAATCAATGCTATTTCTAATTATTTTTAACCATTCTTAATTATTTTTATTTTTATTTTTATTTTTATTTTTATTTGTTACTGTGAATTTTGAAACAAAACAATCTGACAAATACCAAACACATCTCTCATTCTCTCTATTTAACCCCCCTCTCTCCCTCTTTCTTCCTCATTCTCATTCTCTCTTTCCTAGCTCTCTTTCTCTCTTTTCTTTCCCTCTCACTAGCAGCCACTCTCCCTGTCTTTTCTCTCTCAAATTTTGATTCAAAAAGTTCAAACCAGAGACTTTCTTTCGTTGGATTGAAGCTAAGGAACAAGGATCTAAGCCCCAAATCTTCCTCAAAAACATCTAATTCAATGTTAGTTTTTAAAATTTTAAACTTTTTCAAATTTTTCTATTTTCATTGTGTCTTGAAATCCAAACTCATTTAAGCTTAGGAAACCCTAAATCTAAGTTAGTGGAACTCATAACATCTAGAATCTACGTTTGGTTTGATAAAAAACAGATTTAAGTCAAGTTTTTCTATTTTTTCTCTATTTTTTAATTTTTAGATTTTATTGAAATTTTCTATGCAAATCTTCTTTAAAGTTGTTTTAAAGTGTTTAATTATGTTTTTCTATCATCTATGAATGTTTTCTATGCTTGGGAATTGAGAAAAACAGATGACAATGAGATTTGAGCTCGGCAGGCCGAAGCTCAAATGCCGAGCTCAAATATAAAACTTTCTAGATTTTTCTAATTTTGCATGTTGGATTCATGAGTTCGGCAGGGTGGACTCATCCTTTTCGATAGACCAAACCTAGGAAAGTTTGAAAAGATGAACCTACATGTTTGGCAGGCCTAATTGTGAACTTCTGTAAGCCAGACTAGAGAATCCTGCAGGCTGATCCAGCCTTGTAAAAATTATCATTTTTTGCCCCTTTTTGCTATTTTAAACCCAAATTGAGATTTTAACCCTATAATATGATTCTATAGATATAAATGGCACACTAAGACACCATAAAATAGCTCAATAGTATAGAATGACCTAAGCTGGTATCGACGAACTTAGTTTATATTTAGGTTGTTTGTGGTTCCGTGGAGCTAACCTATAGCAGGTCGGGATTATGGTGTTGAGTCACGATACAAGATATCGAGGTAGGACTCCTACCCCTTTCTTTGGTAGCTAGGTTTTTGAATGGTTTTGGCCATAAGGATTCTTTCAAAATGTTTTTAATAAATGACACAATGCTTTAAACATTTTCAAAGGGGGCCTTTGGCCACAAAATAATTTCTTTCAATTTGATTTTTAAAAAATGATTAAAGTGAATTTCTCAATATTTTTCCTTACTTGCCTAAGAATGAATGTTTATAATGAATCAAGTAATGAATGTAATTAAGAATACTCAGTAATATGAGATTTAAATAATAATAAATACAAAAAGAGCATGATGCCATCCACAGAGATCGGGTCGTGAAAAGTATGACCTTGAGGGCATGTCCCGAAACCCGGTTGGATCACTATGGTGGTGATTATAATGGCCTTACTAGAAGCTAAATAATAAGTGAAATTTTACAGATGACTAATGGATTAATGGTAAGAATAAATTTTATGAGTCTATCTACGGCATTTTATAATTCTTACAGTGCAATGGATCTAACCTTAATTTAATGTTTTCAAAGCTCAACCCTAGATTAGATTTAGATAAAAAGAGCGAGATGGTAATATGAATTTAATGAATTTTAATTTATTATTTTTATAACTCTTGACTATAATAAAACATTATATTCAATTAAATGTTCTTCGAACCTTTAGTCCTACTAAGCCTTCCACTCACCTTTTTTTATTTGTTGGTGCCATTCATTCTCTCGATTCAAGTTTATTTGTGCATGCCTTAGAATCAGGAATAGAGGAATTTAATGAACCCTTGGTAAATACCTCACCCTAGGGCGGGTAAGTGTGTAAACCATATATGTAGACCTTGTAAGATAATGATTGGGGATGAGACTCTAAAAACTAATTTGATTATAATCCCAATGAGTACTTATGATGTGGCCTTAAGGATGGACAGGTTGTTCAGGCATAATGAAACTATAGAATGTTACCTTAAAGAGGTAACCCTAGTGTTCAATAGGGGAAACGATGGTCATTTACTAGGATGGTAATGCTCGAGTAAGGAGTGATCAACTCATAAAAACATGTCTAGAAGGATGAAGAAACTTAGTATGCTATATGTATATACTCTTCTAGGATCCTAAAAAAGGAATCTAATGCCGTAGGAAGAAATACAGCAACATCGGTGGCTAATGAATTTGATGATGCCAACTCGACGAGTTGTCTGGATTAGCATCGCATTGGGAGATTGAATTTGACATCTAGTCATTCCTAGGGATCGCTCCGATCTCTATAGCACTGCATCGATTGGTGCCTGCAGAGATAAGGGAATTGAGGAAACAGCTTCAGGAATCTACAAATAAATGATATATTTAGGATAGCTTAAGATGCGCTAGTTCTATTCATCAAGAGACATAATGGCATGTTCAAGTTATGCGTTGATTATCGACAGTTGAATCGGGTCACTGTGAAGAATATGTATCCCCGGCCTAGGATCAATAAGTTATTTGATTGGTTAGGAAGTTCACAATATTTCTCAAGGGTAGAATTGTGGTCCAAAAGCACTAGCTGCATGCCAAGAAGGTTAAGTTTCTAGGTCATATTTTCTTAGAGAAGCGTATCTCAATGGATTCGTCTAAGGTAAAGACTATAAAATGGTGGAACGACCAGAGGATGTAGCCTAGGTTTGTTGCTTTCTAGGACTTGTCGATAACTACAGGAAGTTTGTGAAGGATCTTTCTCTGTTAGTGGCTCCATTGACGTAGTTGATTAGGAAAAATGTCAGGTTTAAATGGGATGAGGGATGTGAATATGCTTTCCAAGAAGTTGAGGAATCGATTGACTACTGCTTTTGTGTTGACTATGTTGAGTAGTGACGAGTTTTATAAGGCCTACACGGATGTGACCGGACGAGGACTCGGATGTATGTTGATGCAGCATGGACGAGCTATGGCTTGTGGATTGCGGCGGTTGAAACCTCGCTTATGAGCAGGGGCTACCCTTATGCACAAGTTAGAATTTGCCGCAGTAACTCATGCTTTGAGGATTTGTAGACGCTATTTGTATAAAGTGACATTTCAAGTTTTCTTCAATTACAGAGTTCAAGGTATTGCTCCACTCGAGGGATTCGAATTTAAGGCAATGAAGGTAGGTGGAATATAGGGAGGACCAAGACTTCTCGCTACAGTATGATCTGGGTAGGGCCAATATAGCTACAGACACGCTCAATAGGAGGTCTTCAAAGATCCGCATATATTTGGCACTAGAGAATTGGAAAGGAGATGCTATAGTAAGTAAGATGGACTATGATACCATGGATACTTCAATTAGGTATAAGCATATCTTAAGAATTTGGCTCCAGCACGTGTTCGGATGATAAACTAAAATCAATGGCGGGACTAACATCTTCAAGAAAAGTGCACATGAATATAGAAGAGGGAGCAGTTTGAGGGTTGGAGGATTCCTACTTGTAATCTCAAGGGACGTTTGGCAGTGCCTGTGATTGAGGGAATGGCGAAGGCTTTAACAAAAGAAGCTCGCAAGTCTCAATTTGTTATTCATCCAGGAGTGCCATGATGTATCGTAATTTGCAAAGGTTGTACTAGTGGGGAGGCATGAAGAAGAATGTTCACAAGTACGTGGCCAAATGCATGATTTGTCTCTAGTTATCAGCCGAGCATCAAAAGCCCGTTGGTCAGCTTCAACAAGGGAGCATATCACGATGGATTTCTTCCCTAGGTTTCCAAGGATGGAGCATAGGCATGATGCGACGTGGGTCATAGTCGGTAGATGGATGAAATCGGCGCACTCCATTTCCTACCTTCAAGTCACTGTGTTTGAGATGAGTTCTTGGAGGAGCTTCTAGGGGGCTTTAGGCATAGATTTGGATTCCAGCGCAGCGTTTTTATTTCCAAACCGATAGGCAGTTTGCCCGAGTTATTTAGATTCTAAGAGATACATTACATGCATGTGTTTTAGATTTTGGCAGGAATTGGAAGAGACATTTGCATCTGGCGGAGTTAGATACAACAACAGTTATGAATTAAGCATCAGGATGATACCGTTTAAAGCACCATATGGACGGTCGTGTCAATCCCTAGTGATTTGGGCTGGACTAGAAGACAAGATCATTATTGGAACTGAAGAAACTCATGAAAGCAATCAGAAGGTTATCGCGATTTGTG
Organism: Artocarpus hirsutus; assembly: GCA_946598075.1. NCBI lineage: Eukaryota > Viridiplantae > Streptophyta > Magnoliopsida > Rosales > Moraceae > Artocarpus > Artocarpus hirsutus. Next base: position 35,191 of record CAMOHE010047036.1, read on the forward strand.
ATTGGTTGAGAGCTGCTCAACGTAGGCGGAAGAGTTTCGCGGATAGAAGATGTCAACCTTCAGAACTTGAGATAGGAGATTTCATTTTCTTAAAGGTTTCACTATGTAAGTGGGTTTCATGTTTTGGTGTGAACGAGAAATTTTCATGGAGGTGTGTCGGATCATAAGAGATTTTTTCAACGTGTTGAAGTGACCGCTTATCGCCTTGATCTTCCACTCGAACCCTCTCTAGTGCATGTCATATTCTACATGTCAAAACCTAAGGAATGTTTGTCTAAGCCAAGTAAAATGGGTTCATTTCAAGGTATACAGATTTAAGAAGACATGACCTACTAGGAGGTTCCAGTTTAGGTTATTAATAAAAAAAATAGTGGATATGTGATGCTACGACATTCTGTTAGTGAGAGTGCTGTGGCAACACCATAGGGCTAGTTAGACAACTTGAGAATTAGAGTAGACTATGCGGGAGTCATGTCCGCATTTATTTTGTCTTACTTTTTAGGTTGGTTTCTAAATTTCGAGGATGAAATTTCTTTTAAGGGTGGAGAGCTGTAACGCCCTAAAATTTATTTAAGTGTTATTAGTGTGTAAAGTGATGAATTAGTATACCATATCGTATTTTTTAACTTAATTTGACTATTTAATGATATTTCTAAATCAATGCTATTTTCAATTATTTTTAACCACTCTTAATTATTTTTATTTGTTATTGTGAATTTTGAAACAAAACAATCCGACAAATACCAAACACGTCCCTCCTTCTCTCTATTTAATCCCCCCCTCTCCCTTTTTCTTCCTCACTCTCGTTCTCTCTCTCCCAACTCTCTTTCTCTCTTTTCTTTCCATCTTACCCGCTGCCACTCTCCCTCTCTTTTCTCTCTCAATTTTCAATTCAAGAAGTTTAAACCAGAGACTTCCTCTCGCTAGATTGAAGCTAAGGAACAAGGATCCAAGGCCCAAACCTTCCTCAAAAACGTCCAATTCAAGGTTAGTTTTTAAAATTTTAAATTTTTCTATTTTCATTGTGTCTTGAAATCCGAGCTCATTTAAGCTTAGGAAACCCTAAATCTAAGTTAGTAGAACTCATAACGTCTAGAATCTAGGTTAGATTTGATGAAAAATGGATTTAAATCAAGTTTTTTATTTTTTTCTCTATTTTTTCATTTTCAAATTTTATTAAAATTTTCTATGCAAATCTTCTTTCGAGTTGTTTTAATGTGTTTAATTATGTTTTTCCATCATCTATGAATGTTTTCTATGCCTGGAAATTGAGAAAAACAAGTGAAAATGAGATTTAAGCTCGACAGGCTGAAGCTCGAATTTGAAACTTTCTAGATTTTTCTAGTTCGGCAGGTTGGATTCATGAGTCTGGCAAGCTAGACTCATTCCTTCGACAGGCCAAACTTAGGAAAGTTTGGTAAGCCAGACCTGCACATCTGGCAAGCAGAACTGTGAACTTCAACAAGCCCAACCATAAAATCTGGTAGGCCAACCCGGCCTTGCAAAAATTGTGGTTTTTGCCCGTTTTCGTTGTTTTAAACCCAAATTGAGATTTTAACCCTACAATATGATTCTACGATATAAATGGCACATTAAGATACCATGAAATAGCTCAGTAATGTAGAATGACCTAAGCTGAATATTGACGAGCTTAGTTTATATTTAGGTTATTCATGGTTATGTGGAGCTAACCTACAGTAGGTTGGGACTGCGATGTTGAGTCACGATGCAGGATATCGAGGTAGGACTCCTACCCCTTTCTTTAATAGCTAGGTTTTTAAATGGTTTTGGCCATAAGGATTCTTTCAAAATGTTTTCAATAAATGACACAACGCTTTAAACATTTTCAAAGGGGGCCTTTGGCCACAAAATGATTTCTTTCACTTTTATTTTTAAAGAATGATTAAAATGAATTTCTTAGTATTTTTCCTTACTTCCTCAAGAAAGAATGATCATAATGAATCAAATAATAAATGTAATTAAGAATACTCAGTAAGATGATATTTAAATAATAATAAATACACAAAAGAGCATGATGCCATCCACAGAGATCGGGTCGTAGAGAGTACGACCTTGAAGGTAGGTCCTGAAACTCAGCTGGGCCACCATTGTGGTGATTATGATAGCTTTGCTAGAAGCTAAATAATAAGTCAAATTTTATGGATGACAAATGGATTAATGGTAGGAATAAATTTTATGAGTCTATCTATGGCATTATATAATTCTTACATTGTAGCGGATCTAACCTTGATTTAATGTTTTCAAAGCTCAACCCTAGATTAGATTTGGATAAAAAGAGCAAGATGGTAAGTATGAATTTAGCGAATTTCAATTTATTATTTTTATAACTCTTGACTATAATAGAACATTATATTCAATTAAATGTTCTTCGAACCTTTAGCACTACTAAGCCTTCCGTTCACTTTTTTTTATTTGTTTTTAAAACCTTTCCCTTAGGTGGATTGTAGCTTAGGGCCGACAAGGAAACAACAGGGCTACAAGTGAGTCATAGGAATACTGTTTAGTTTATTGCTTTATTTAATTCATGGTATGTATTATTTTAATATCTACCTCTTGTATTAGACTATGAATGTATTGTTTTATTTTATTGTCGATACCATGTGTGTGCATTAATGTAGGTTCAGTGGGGCCCGGCCTATCTTTAATTATCTTTTATATTTTCCTTTATGTTTTACTATTTCAAATTAACGATAAATATCTTAGAATGTTTTTCTAAAATTATCACGTTTTTTAAAATAACCCAATTATTTAATTGATGATTTTAATCAAAAACTTAGTTTAATTAACTAAATAAATCATTCACGTCACTACCCGTACTTTGGGGCGTGACAAATTTATAACAAGTGTGCACAATTATCGTGAAACATTAAGCAAATGGAATATAAATGTGGCACACTAGTTATAATATCTTAGGATCTGTCATGGTTGGGAAAAATAAAAAAAGAAGAGAGCCTATCTGCAAATCAATATTGGAACACATTGTGTTCTAGGATGTCTATTGGAAACACAACTTTATTCCACGTCATAGCCTTCTCTGTCATAATAAGTGCATCATTCTTTTTTTTTTTTTTTCTCTCCTAAGATGTTCATTTTGTCCCTATGGTTTGGCAGCATAATATAAGATAAAAACGAAAGTCCCATTTGGTGTTCTTCAAGTGGAAATAATGGGGGGTATGGTGGGAAATTCCGAATCACCCCAGCAGGTTTACACTTGAGAAACAAAGCTTGAGGCCAATTTTGCTGAGACTATGCAGTTGAAAGCAAGGAATTAGAAACTATTAGCTAGCATGATAAGGATTTTTAAATTTTCCCTCAAAATTCATCTTTTTGCATGGTAAGGATTTTCACGAATTAAGGACTCTTCTTTTCCCAAGAAGATCGACTGAGAATACAAAGCTTCATGAAAAATGTAAAATCTAAGGACCTGCTTGGCATTGTTCTCTATTGTTTTTTGTTTTTAGTTTTAAAAACCAAGTTTTTTTAAAAGCGAAAAAAGAAAAATTGTTCATTTTATTGTTTTCAAAAAACCAAGGTGTTTGACATTGTTTTTAGAAACAGTATTCAAAGAAACAAAAGCAAATTTGAATGGAAAAAAAAAAATAGTTTGACATTGTTTTTAGAAACAGTATTCAAAGAAACAAAAGCAAATTTGAATGGAAAAAAAAAATTATCTTCTCAAAAAACAATTTTATTCCTCATGTTAAAAAAATAATTGTCAATTGCCGTGGGTGTCAGGTCGGGATCGTTGTGGGAGTGGGAGTGGGATTGTTGGTTCTGTTTTTACATGGTTTCTAGCCCATCAATCCTGCAACGACACATTTTGTTGCCTGTTGGGCCAATTTAATTGTGGGTCCTGGCTGGTCGATCCAACCCATGGAAAAATGTTGTTTACCTAATCTTTTTTTTTATTGCCTTAACTCAATATTTAAAAACATTGCTTTCAGAAAATAAGGGTCAAACACCACCATTTGTTTTTAAAAGCTACTCTATTTTAAAAACAAAAAACTGTTTTTTAGTATAAATGCCAAACATGCTCTAAAATTTTCATAAGACAGAAAAAAAAAAGCATTTCTCCATTTGCTAAATGAAACCTAAGAAATCCGAGGAAGACAGACAAACGCACACCTACACAGGCAGAAGAGATAGGAAGAGGAGAACATACCTTTTGGCGACAATTTTTCCTTGCAGGGGTGAGCTTGGAAAAGGCGTCTTATTCTTATGTTGTCGTCGTCTTGCTAGACACAGAAAGGGAAGCCCAGAGAAAATAGAGGTTGGGACTAGAAGTTTTCTTTGGAAAAGAGAGGCATTATTCTTGGCCTTGAAAGCAAAGAATGAAAGAAAACCAAGCAAAGGACAATCTCCCTACAATAACAAACTCCCCCTTTTATAGATGTCATAGATTGCCGTTGAAAGCACTAATATTTGGATATGAGATTCCAAAATTTCTTAAAAACTTACAATTTATTTTCTTGGGTTGTTATTCTCTTAGGAGTTTAGTTTAGTTATGGAAAATATTTAATAGAGTACATCTAACGAAAAAAGTCTTCAGCAGGATAATTAGATGGCAAATTATAAAGGTACATATAAAAAATACTTGAGTGTTGTGAAAAGAAAAATGTTTAAGCAAGTTCACATTTAAGAATAAATTATTTATGCGGGGTATTTATAAAAGACCATATTTAAGATTAGAGAAAATGCTTAGGCAATAGTACATGTGAGAGAAATTTTAAGAACGATAGATTAGGAAAAAAATAACAACACACATTTAAAAACATAAGATTCTAAAATATATGAAAAGAAAATTGATAAAAATGCGTGTTTCAATCAAAAATTATATTTGGTTAAGTATATTAAACATATGTGTGTATATGATATTTGAGTAGGGACATATATGAGATAAATTTATATTTAATAAAAGTATATTATAGAATGGTATTAATAAGATAAATAGACGTTAAAACAATACCGAAAATGAAAAAAATACACACACAGATGTATAATTATAATTAGAAAAAAAATTATGAAGATTACTTTAAAAAAAATAATTTAAAGTATTAGAGGAAAAGGAACTTATAAGTAAGGACCCTTTTGAGGGGAAAAAAATCGGAAGAGACAAGTCGGGAAAATATATTTTAATAAATCACAGTTAAATACATAACTTAAAGAAAATGAAAAACCATAAAGGAGCAGGGAACAAGGGCACGATTAATTAGTTTTGGTCAAAACTACGAAGCAATAAAAGAAACATTGATTATTCCTATTTAATTGATAATATATTTGAGAAAATTTATTTTAGTTTGGACAAAAGAAAAACACAATATATACATACATATATATATATATATATATATATATATATGGAAAGCATAAAGCTCTCAATAGTGTAAAAGAATGAAACTTGAAGCTAAATTTTAATGAAGTAATATTTTAGAAGATCTAAAAGAATATATAAGTAAGAATATATTCTATAAAATTATTACATGATAGGGATTGATTAGATTAGAAAAAATATTTTCATAATATAAATTTTAAAAGGAAGGTATAAAATTGTACAAGGGGAAAAAGAAGAATGTTGAGGGAATAAAGTAAAGGAGGAGACAGAAAAAGAAAGAAAAATAAACTACAATTGCGAGGAAAGAATAATCAAGTTAGAAAATCTAGTATATATAAAAGTCTCAATGTAAAATACCTAAGCGGCCAACCAAGTTTTTTTAAAGGAAAAAAAAGAAAAAATGTTCATTTCATTGTTTTTCAAAAAGCAAAGGTGTTTGACATTGTTCTTAGAAATAGCGTTCAAAGAAACAAAAGCAAATTTGAATGGAAAAAAAAAAATTATCTTCTCAAAAAACAATTTTTTTCCTCATGTTAAAAAAATGATTGTCAATTGCCGTGGGTGTTAGGTCGGGATCGTTGTGGGAGTCAAACTAGGATTGTTGGTACTATCTTGGCATAAATCCCAGCCCGTTAGTCCTACAACGTGTAGCGACCCCATTCCCCCCCTCCCCTGGGAGGAAAGAGAGGAGAGGAGCGCCACACGTCTTTCGTTCATGCATGTGAAGATGGACCAGTTTGGCAAGCCGATCAGAGACACGATATGAAAAATAATCAAACCTTAACTCAACCTTAATGTGGAAATTATCTTATCATTAGCAGCGGAAATATTAAGATTACTACACTTATACAAAAGCTAGAAAATCCCCTAAATGTCCTCAATAATAATTCTTAGTTTCTAATAACATCAAAGAAATACTTAGAAATAAATATTGCATCTTAGACTCGTCATGGGACCTTGGACCATTCTTGGTCAGTTATCTACATCCTTACTTGGAAGCTCACCTGTATCACGAGAACTATATAAGCATAATGCTTAGTAAATAAACTACAGTGGTTCCACATAAAAACATATTTTCATAAACATACATTACTTTTAGGTTTTTGGGCCCATAGCATAACGTTAATCTCAAGCAATCAGAACCCTTAACATTCATTCAGAGATGGTCCTTATCTTGGAACATGCTTCCTCAAGGATTTGACCATGAAAACAGACATAACATTGGTTGGTTCATGACAACAAGAGAGTTCATATTATACTCATGAAAAATCATCAAAAACATCTTTAAACATATTCATCATAACAACATACATAACTTTAAAACATGCTTTAAAACATACTATTGTTCAAGTGATGCAGTGGAGGGTATACTTACACAAACCGTTTAGTCATGATTATTTTATGTTCTATACATCATCATTCATTCATTCTTCACATAACGTTATATATCCCTCCATATTCCGATGAAAGCCATTAAACACCTTCATGATTTTCAATCCTCTCACTATGCATTCATATGTCTCCTTAAATATTGTGTCCTTAATCTTTTCTTTCCTTTTCTCTTCTTAATTTCTTCCTTATTCCCTCACGGTTCATCCCCTCATTTGTTAAGTCTCACATAAACATCTCTCTATAATGTCTTTCTTTCTTTCTCTATTTCTTTCATTCTCTCGTCTACTCTCTCTCTCACATTCTTACTTTTAGTAGCAAAATAAAGAAGGAAAAGAAGAAGAAGAAGAAGAAGAAACATGAAGATTAAGAGGTTGAGAGGATTTGTCAGTAAAATGTGAAGAATCGGAGTAATATATATAAAAAGAAACATAGCCTTCTATATAAGAAACAAATCTTTTATAAAAATGGACTGCATACTCGTGGGAGGAGAAAAGAAACTAAATACTAAAGTCAATAATTCAACAGATGAAAATATAATGATAGTATCTTGACTATCCAGAAATAGAATTCTAAATAAGTCAACCAATCCTCCAATAAAGGAATAAAATAATTAAAAATAATTTTAGATTCAAATATTAGCTCCACTTGCCTAATTTCAATTATCAAAATAGGAAACCTATCATGAATTTCAATTATCATTAAAACGTCAACTATAAAAATATAATGATAATATCTTGACTAATTAGAGGCAATTTACACATAGAATTAGAGGGGAATTAGGGGAAGAATCAACAAATTAGCTCCTACTTACCATATATCAACTTTCAAAAATAGGAAACCTTATCAATTAAATTCAATCAATCAAATGTCAAACATTTCATTTCCTTAAATGAGGAAATAAATCCAAAAATATACCAATTAATGAACAATTATTATCCAATCATATAAAAGTCAACTATTCTCTCATATGGAATAAGGAAAGAGAAGATAATATGCCAATAAATCAAAATTATACTGTAACAAACACACTTACATATACATAAATTACGTTAGTCATTATCCACTTTCTTAAAGTCATATATGGCTATCAAACATTGTAACTTACACATATAATGCACATTACATTACAAAAAAAAATATATATAACATCAATAAAATAATGTATTACTTACCACTTGCTATTCATACTTACACGGCAACTGTATCAATTACACACACTCATTATATATAATTCACATTCACACAAAAACACATATAAATTATAAAATATTAATAACCATTTTTCACTACAATTATACAATAGTACAAAATATTGTGCACATTACATTAATATATAACATAACTTTCTTTTCTTTTATTTTCATACGAATTAACCTTATATATAGAAACATATTAACTCTTATATTGCATAAAGATAAGTATATATATAGAAATATTTATATATAGAATATAACGTTTACATATATATAAAATACTTGTAAATTAACTTACAATTAACATATAAATCAACGTTTATTTATATTTAAAAAATTTATATATTTATATATATATAAAAACGTATTAATACTTATAAATTAACACACAAGATATATATATAGCACCTTTGCATGAAGTTCTATCATCCCATAAACACATGGCAATTTCATAAGTAAAAAAAAAATTGAATACATAAGTGATAAAAATAAAACAAATATATATAATCTCAACTAGACCTCTAGCTTAAAATTTAAGGTGATACACAACGATACATTTTCCTGCACATCGGGCCAATCTAATCGTGGGTCCTGGCTGGTTGATCCAACCCCATTGTAAAATGTTGTTTACCTAATCTTTTTTTTTTATTGCCTTAACTCAATGTTTAAAAACATTGCTACACGTCATTTGTTTTTCAAAGCTACTCTATTTTAAAAACAAAAAAGTGTTTTTTAGTACAAATGCCAAACATGCTCTAAATATCGCTTTTTTTTTTTTTTTTGAATTTTTACTTAGGTGATGCTTTAATCTCTCTACCTAACAATAAAATTAAGAATGGAATTAGTATCTAGTCTATGCCTGCAACTAGAGGGGCGATCAAGCCACCCCAACTCCCCATGCCCATCTACTCTTATCTAAAAGAATCCAATAGACAATAAAATTTAATTTTAATATATCCAATACATTTGATGCCCTCACACCTAAAAAGCCTTTTAACTTAATAATTGTTTTTTTATTTTTTATTTTTTTGCTATATTTGTAGTTCATGCTACTATTGGTGATGAACTTGAAACTTAGACTGCTAAATGTTGGTTCTAATGAGCAATTCTTAGTACTAAAGAGTATTTGTGATTTGCACAAAAAATAGCATATACCTTAAAGTTTGTTGACTCCTAATATGATCATTAATTCTACTGTTAACGTAAAAAAATGTATTTTTGTTATTATAAGAAGTAATTGAATGTGAAATGAATTGATGATATTTTACTGTTGTACATTGAAAAAGCTAAATTTGAACCCCAAAAACATTAGATCAACATAGTTCTCTCACTCAGGTGACATCGTCAAAATGTGGGAATTCTTAGCCACATCTTAAAAACTACTTTTACGAAATCGTCATGAATTAATACAATCTTCATGACAACACAAACGATCCATGTTTTTCACCTGCCACACTGACAAGAAAGGAAATTTATTATAAGCAGCTTCCATTTTCCTTTGTAAAAGGTTGCACTGGCAACATTTTGTAAAATGGTGAGGTATTATTATTATTATTATTATTATTATTATATATACTTGGGAGTTGGGGATATGGAATTAGTTTGAAGAAGAAATTTATGGCTACGTTAGTATTTTGCAATTTCCTTGGAGGTTGTAAGAACAATGACAAAGCTAAGTGTCCAAAATCAAGTACTATTTCAGTGGGGCGCTGTTAATAAATGATATATATGTATATATATGTTTATTTTTTCTACTTGTTGTTTATAGTAAGTGTTAAAGGGATCGATAGCTGCCAAGTTGCTGCCTAAAATTTATGAGGGCATATGGATCGTTATCTGTTCGAACTCAAGATGTTGTAGTAATTCAGACTTTATGCGTTAAAATTTTATAGCAAAATCGGTTGGAATTGAAAATTTCCAGTTAAAACCAAATTACCAACACGCTCAGTCTCATCTCGTATTTCTCTTATACACAGAAACGACAAGCAGACCATTTCACACAGTACCGCTACCAACTCGGTACGTGATTTATTAGTGACGAGGCATGAGAATCTTCAACATACAGGTCAGGATTTTCCCAGGGAAATTTGGAATTATATCGAGAACTTTTTCTAGCATAGAAAGTATAAGGAATATCATTCATATTATTTTATTGACATTTAACTATTTTTACCCCGAAAACCATATTAAATGTAAATTTTTTTGGTGTATTTTTGTAACTTGATGAGTCGGAAGTTTGGAATTGTTTAAGTGGATACTAAGAACTATTTCTATGTGAAAGTCTTAATTTTTTTGAAATTTGGAATTGTTTAGGTGGATAGTTCTATGTGAAAGTCCTGATTTTTTTGAGCTTTGATTTTATCTAGTCTATTTGTGCAAACATTAATTATTTTTGTCTTCAGGATTTTGATTCGGACTGTTTGAATTGAAACATTGAATAAGTCATCCCATTCAACGTCACATGTTTCAATTATTAGTAACTGACATGCCACTAGATTGGCAATGACATTTGAGATATTTTCAAATTTTTTTTAGAAATTAATTTGTAAGAATTAATTCAAAATAGAACAAAGAAAAAAAGAAAAAAAAAAGAGACAAGGATAGATCTAACTTCTATGGTGGGGGGCTGTACTTCAACCCCCCATATAGGATACAAGTTTTAGACCCTTGGATTCAAATCAAAAGGTAAAAAGGACTGAAAAGACTCCTAAACTAAAATAGAACGACGTCGTAATAACAAGTCATACAAATCTGAAATGCAATCAATCACTAGGTCGCACTGTAACCAAGCAAAAATTGTCAACTTTTTCACATAGAATAGACAAGTAATCATCTCATAAAAGAAAATGCCAGAAACTTAAAAACAAAACTGTATTCGCTTCTATAAGTATTATTTATGCTAAAAAAGTTGTCACTATACCCAACAGGCCTATGCAACTAAAACTATGTCATTCATCATTCATCATTGTAAGAAAAATGACTAAGCTAAGTGTCCAAAATCAAGTATTATTTCAGTGGGGCGCTGTTAATAAATAATATGTTTTTTCTTCTTTTTTTTTCTCCCTACTTGTTGTTTATGATAAGTGTTTGTTTACAATAAGTGTTGAAGGGATTGATAGCTGCCAAGTTGATAAGTTGATGCCTAAACTTTATGAGGGCATATGGATCGTTATCCGTTCGAACTCAAAATATCATAGTAATTCAGACTTTATGAATTAAAACTTTACAGCAAAATGGGTTAGAATTGAAAATTTTCAGTTAAAACCAAATTACCAAACACGCTCAGTCTCATCACGTGTTACTATTATACACAGAAACAACAAGAAGACCATTTCACACAGTACTGCTACCAACTTGGTACGTAATTTATTAGCGACTAGGCACGAGAATCTTCAACGTAGAGGTCAGGACTTTCCCAAGGAAATTTGGAATTATATTGAGAACTTTTTCTAGCATAGAAAGTATAAGGAATATCATTCATATTACTACCAAATTAAATGTAAATATTTTTGGCGTATTTTTGTAAATTGATAAGTAGGAAGTTTGGAATTGTTTAAGTGGATACTCCAAACTATTTCTATGTGAAATTCTTATTTTTTTTTTTCAAATTTGGAATTGTTTAGGTGGATTCTCCGAGCTATTTCTATGTGAAATTCCTTATTTTTTTGAGCTTTGATTTTATCTAGTCTATTTGTGCAAACATTAATTGTTTTTTGTCTTAAGGATTTTGATTCGGACTGTTTGAATTGAAATATTGAATAAGTTATCCCATTCAACGTCACATGTATCAATTATTAGTAATTGACATGCCTCTAGATTGGCAATGACATTTGAGATATTTTTAAATGCTTTTTTAGAAATTAATTTGGAAGAATTAATTCAAAATAGATTTAAAAAAAGAAAAAAAATAAGACAAGGATAGATCTAAACCATAATATATGACTCTTTAATCAATATTTTAAAGAATGCCTTCTTTTTAATTTTTACCTTGTTTACATTATTTATGCGCCAAGCTCTATAAATGATTAAGCTCTCGGGTCAGACCGAAAGTGGCTATAAAATTAATTTGCGTAGGTATCTTAAATAACTTGAGTCAAACTAAGAACACGATGAGAGACAGTCGTATATTTGCCTAAGACTTGAGAAAATGCTGGCTTGTCATGCATCCACTGCTGTAGTTTGTCCCGCTCAGGTCGTTTGTGTTTCTTTTGTTGCCTTCAATCCTTGTATTGCCGTTTTCACTATTAAGTCTTTTTTTTCCCCTTATTGTAAAACTTCTCTTATGGCGTTTCCCATGCTATTGTGGTAAATCCTTTGATATCATTTCCCTGATTTTTATCATATTTGATGTTTACGTCTTTCGTTTTTTTGTCGTTTTGAATCTTTTCTCTGCGGTTCATCAGAAATTTAATGTCGTCGTATACATTTCTGTTGTCGTTTATTTTAATATCCGTCGTTTGTATTGTATATCGTCGTGCTCTCAATATCTCGTCGTTTCTACGTTTTCTTCGGATATTTTCCTTTTCAGAATCACGTCGTTAGTAAAGATGATGCTCTCTGTTTCCTTCCATTAGTGTTGTTTTTCTATAGGTTTGGTCCTTTAGATATCAAAAGAACTGCTACCTTTCTTTCTTTCTTTTTTTTTTTTTTTTTTTTTTTTTACATATTCTCGTTCTTTCAGGGGATAATGCAGTTTTTCTCGAGCTGTTTGATGCAATAATCAATTTGCACATAATTTACCCGTTAAGCATGTTGTTGTTGTTTGAGGTAGCAGATATATCTAAACCAACATGCGAATATGTAAATATAATTTTTTTTTATCTTATCAATATCAAGTGCACAAAACATTAAGTTAGGAACACACAATTTCTAACCAATTCATAAAAACATAGCAAAAGACTAATTCGCAGTATATATATATATATATATACATATACACATATGTATGTATGTATATGTATATGTTATATGAGTATGTATATATTAAAATGAAGAATGCTACATATGGTATCCTCCATCTCATAATAATAACATAATTGTAGTTGTAGGCGTAGCGTATTAGTAATTCTACATCAAACTCTTACTCCATCATAAAAATGTTAAGTTTAAATTTCTCCACCCAAAGTTAAAAGAATAATAATCATCAATGTAGCATAATTTTTTTTTTGGAGAATGTGAAGACAAAAAAAGTGTAGAGTTAAGAGTGAATAAGTCAATCGATAAAAGGTGAAAGATAGAGTGAGCAAGGAGTTGGGGTGGATCGTATCATTATCCACAATGACTCAATGTTGGTCGTTCAACAAGTCACTGGAGTGTTCTAGGCTTGAACAGAGTTGATGGCCGCATACTTAAAAGAAGTCACATTGCTGCTCAAACAATTTAAGTCCTACTCGTTCAAATAGATCCCCAGATTGAAAAACTCAGAGGCCGACACTCTTGCTCGGCTTGCCTCGGGATTCGGTGACAGTGATCTAGCTTCAGTCCCCATTTGAGAGGCTGTTCGAGCCAAGCATAAACAAAGAAGTGTCGAGTGTAGCCGAAGAACATATAATCACATGGATGGACCCGATCATCCAGTATCTGACCACAACTGAATTGCCTGATGACAAAGAGAAAGCACGTCGGATCCGTAATAGCTCGGCTCGGTATTCGTTGATCGGTGGGAAATTATATCGGTGCGGCTACACCACTCCGTGCCTTAGGTTTATGGGGCCCAAGGAGGCCGAATACATAATGAAGGAGATCCACGAAGGTCTATGAAGAAACCATTTTGGGGGGCGATCTTTGGCCTAAAAATGTCTTCGGTAGGCTACTACTGGCCGACCATGGAACAAGATTGCAAGGATTTCGCACGAAAGTGCGTCAAATGCCAACAGTTTTCCAGGGTGCCTGGACACCATGCTGAGCCACTAACCTCGGTTACATCAGCATAGCCCTTCATGAAATGGTCCATCAACCTAATTGGGCCCCTTCCGCCAGCCCGATCCCAATACAAGTATTGTATCGTGGCTATTGATTATCTCACCAAGTGGGTTAAAGTGGAACCGTGCACCAATATGACTGAGGCGAAATGTTCCAACTTCATATGGAAGAATATCATTTGTCGGTTTGGAATCCCGCACACAATCATGACCGATAATGCAAAACAATTTGAAGCAGCAAGTCTACTTTGCCTGTGTGAACAGCTCGACATTAGGAAAATTTTCTCTTCCCCGAGCTACCCACAGAGCAATGGGCAAGTAGAAGCAGTCAATAAAACAATCAAGGATAACTTGAAGAAGAAGCTCGAAGGCCTCAAGAAAGCATGGATTGATGAGCTCCCAAAGGTACTCTAGGCCTATCAAACTATTGTCCGAACTAATACCAAAGAGACACCCTTCTTGCTCGTATATAGGGCAAAAGCTGTCATCCCCGTCGAGGTTAGATTACCGAGCTTCAGAGTCAAGAATTACGAGGAAATCTGAAATGCCAAGGGCATGATGTCTGACTTGACCTACTCAAAGAAAAGAGAAACCAAGCAGTGATCCGTAAGGCAGCTCGGAATCAAGTTGTTGCTCGATACTACAACAAGCGGGTCGAACCAAGTAGCTTCAAAGTTGGGGATTTGGTACTTAAGAAGTTCATAGTTCCACAACCCGAGGTTGATGCATTTGGTCTAAAATGGGACGGATCATTCAAGGTCGTAGACATTATACGGCCAAGAACTTACAGGCTATCTGACATGGATGGCAGCTTGCTTGGTCATCCTTGGAATGCCGAGCTACTTAAAAGATTCTTTTGTTAACCATAGCCAGAAACACTTTTTGACCTCTAGCTACGTTCTTTTATAACTATACCTATTGAATAGGACTAGAATGTAAATGCAACATATCAATGAAATGTAAATTCCTACACTATTCCGCTGAGCAATGCATGCTTAAGGAATAAATAAATCCCAAGAAGGGGTATGTAACTTTAGCCCAGAAGACCAGGCTATTTCTCCTGAACACGAGGAGCTGTTCTACTTTACTGGGTTGGGGGGCTAATCAAGTACTAGCCAATCATGTCCGTTATCATGCAGACCGCTTGTAATTAAGTCGCCTTAGCATAATAATTGCCCGACCACTATTAGACTTGTACAAGTTTCTTTTAAACTTAAACATGTCTAGGGGGCAACAAGGTAATGGGCTATCACACGCTGTTGTCCTCTGCCAGTTGAGAGTTGGGACACCTTGCTCAGATTAACCCGTTAACTGTCGAGATTTGAAACTTGGCAACAACGGGACTAAAAAGAGGAGCTCAGAAAACTAAGTTTGGGAATGTCTCTCCTCGGAAGCATCCAACTTAGTCTAGATTCTCTAATCGACTCTGTTCAAAGTCTATGTTAACTTGACAAAACAAGTTAAAATTATGTTTTTGAGGATCTCTTCATCAAAATTTGAAAATATCTACTGAGAATGATTGCACTTGGAAAATATGAAATACGAAACATATAAATCTGCAGAGCAACGAACTTGGAAAGAAGTTTTCATTGAAAAGAAAGAATGGAGAGGGACAATTAACTGGGCACCTCTAGAGCCCGGGTACAAAAAAAAAAAAACAAAAAATACACATTTAGTTTGGGACCCATCCCCAGCATTGTCCTCGCTACCGCCAATGCCTTGCTCATCCCCATCATCATCACCGTCTACTTCGACGACCTCCTCTGTTGGTTGCTGAGCTACACCATACTCGGGCTTGACTATAAGGGCCCAGTTGAAGCCCGCTGCTTTGGGATGCTTCTTGATCAGATGGTCCTAGAGGTCAGTGATTCCGAAGTAGTAGTAATCGGCATACTCCGGAGATGCCTTGAATTCGTTCATGGCCTATGCAAGCCGGTTGGGTAGCTCTTCCAAAAACAGCCTATTCTCTGCCTAAGAAGGCCCCAACTGACCCTTGAGCAAAGCGGCAGAGCTCCTTGCCTCCTCGGCCTCTGCCTTCGCATGGACGGCTTCCTCCTTCGCCTTCTTCACCTCCTCCTCGGCTTAAGCAATGGACGTTTTGATTTGATCTAGCTTGGTGATTCTCACCAAGCTCCTTCTCTACTCCCTTCCACCTAAGGAAGGACTTCTTATGCCTCTTCTTCTCGAGGTTGAATTCCTTCAACTCGGTGGCATAAGTCATGTGTACGAGGGCACTCGTTTGAGAAAAATGAAACTGATCAGCCCAGAAGGCAGTAAAGAAGGAAAGGGCAAAAGAAAAGAAGCATGCAATTAAGCATTTACCTGGGTGGCTGCACGGAAGGCTGCCTTGGACAACCTCTGGAAATCCTCCCTTCGAAGGTTCTATAAAAAGTCCTCTAGAGGGATAGCATCCCTGAGGTGATTGACGATGTGCTGGCAGTAGTTTACTGGCCTCCTCGGGGTATCTCTTGAGGAAGGCACCACCGTCGTCTCAGCTGGAGGAGTATCACTCAACGAAGCCCTTGTCCTCGTCGGTTGGGGTGGTTGTTCTTGGACTATTGTAGGTTGCTGCTCAGGCCGTAGTGGGAGCTCCATCTTGAAGTTCTCTTGCGTTTCCTCCCGACCACCGTGGCTTTTTTTTTCCCTTTTAGAGGCCTTCCATCAGGGCATGCCTTTCTTTCGCAATGCTCAGCCTGGAAGACATTTCTACAATGAGAAGTTAATACAAGTCAAAACCAGGTTAGCACAGAAAAAAAAGAGAAAAAAAACTCAAGGCTAACCTCCGATTTGGAGCTACCGAGACAGGTATAGGAGCCAAACCACGTCCTCAAGGTCCTCGTGTGTTACTGGTGGCCCTGCGTTGAAGGAGCCACTCGACGAGTCCTCAAAGCTGGATGATGGTGGCTCCCTTGTCGGCCACCAAGATCAGGAAGTGCTCGGTCCCGAGATGTCTGCAATGCTCGACCTCGTGACAATCACCTGCTCGGCTGACCGAGCAGGTTAAGAGTTTGAAGGGGGATTCATTCCACTAGGTTCCCTAAACCAACTGTAGAGGGAGAGGATCTCCTTGTTGAGCAGAAATGACTGTTGCCTTCTCGCCTCTAGTTTTTCAAATAGGTCTTCGACCGCCCTAATGACATGGCTCGGCACCTATGGCCTTTTGCTCCATACGTGCCCAATCACGAAGGTTCTCAGGACACGTTGGTCTTCAGGGATGACCTCATCAGCCTGGGCTAAGTAATTGCCCCCGACGTAGAACCACTTGTATTTCTAGAGTTTGTCTGAGTTGGGGTTGCCCAAGATAAAGTCCTTCCTGAAGCTGGCAATATAGTACTAGCGGGACTACTGGGGAAATTTTTTCATCTTGTAGACTTGCTTAAATGCCTCCCACAGCATCTCGGTACACCAGTAGCACCTCCATAATATATACATCCTGAGCAGCCACCTGTAACTATTTGGGTTAAGCTGTGCCAAGCACACATTCAGATCATTCAATGCCGGGTGGAGAAAGGGATGAAGACGCAAGCACAACGTAGCTCAGAAAAACTCCACGTATATGGTAATACACCCCTTTGGCGGAGTCAAAGGGGAGTCATCCTCTTCCGACGAGAAGAGGATGGCGGTGTCTAGGATGTCAAACTCGTCACACAGGTCCTCTAATTGAGACTCTGTCATGGCATTGGTGTATGTCGCTGTTGATGTCTGCTCTGGCCGGGTAATTTTATAAGCAGTCACTCCTCAGACTCGAGTGACCCTAACCCTCTCATCCTTTAGGGGGCTTTCAGTCGGTCTTACCTCTTCGACTCTCTACTCCTCATCAAAGATGTCAACGGTTACTCTGCCAATAACCAAGACAGGGGCCCTGAAGTCTCGTCCGGAGGTGCTCGAAACGTTAGATGTGGCCTCCAGCCTGACTCATTCTTGGGCAGTAACTCGGGACGTGCTAGTAGTTGCTACTTCGATATAAGGGTCTTCGCCCCTGCACGGCCTTACCGGGAGCTCCCCACCTAGCAAGTTGAGAAACTCCTACTTCGGGACGGTCTGGGAGTCGACCCTCAATATTTTGGCTAACTGGTTAGCTCCGTCCTGGTCTGAGAAAAAGCTCTCGATGTCAATTTCCATGGTGGGAGTATCGGCCTCAGGATTGCTTTCTAACTAGGAAATATTAATATTCTAGGAATCCGACAAGTTACTCATTTTCTCCTACTCCTTAGGAAATTTCCTATTCGGGCATTGAAAAGCTTAAGAATAAAGAGTTCTCGGGTTATTAACTGTAGCTCGGTAGCTAAAACTCAGGAACATGGGGAAATCACTTTGATCGCGTGTGGAAATTGACAGAGAAAGAGGGCCTATTTATAGCCATTTTAGATGAGAAATCTAGGCGTGAAAAATGAAGTGGCATGATCATTACGCCTGACAGGCAGTGCAGTCGATTGCAGACTGACACGTGTCCACTAGAAATCCATGCAACCCTTCATTTCTCACCGCCTTGGGACACTGCTTGACCTTTGATTCTGAGCCAACCTCACCCACTCGGCATAGTCCACCCGGTCGAACACCGACCAGGTGAATTGGGGGGCTACTGTTGAGGGTGAGCTCAGCGCCACTGCCAAGGAGCTAAACTCCAAATGGTTGGCCAAATAGCTCGGCAAGGTATGTGGAGCTCATGACTACCCTCTAAGATGCTAGGTCTCTAGTTCAAAGTGCTTTTCAGGGCCCCCCGGGCCGCACCTCCTCAGGCTACCTCCTCAGACTCAATACCAACTCGGGTCGGCACGTTCCTCTGACAAAGTAGACTGCTACTCGCCATCACTAGCTAACAAATGGCGAACAACTCATCGTCGGATGGGAGTTCATCCACCGACGGAGGGACATGACATTTGTCACTTGCCACCTGACATGCCATGATGTGACATTCGGGTTGTGGGCAAAATCCACCTAACACCCAGTCCAAGTGGCAGCTATAAATAGGACATATTTATTGTATTTTAGCAAGCAAGCATCTTCCCACCTAACTAGTTCCTAACCTTTGCTGAGCAACCTCTGCCTTGAGCATCGGAGAGCCATTTTCTTGTTTACTAACCATTTCTTGCCTCCGAGGCATCCCTCCTCTTGTTGTAGGTCGACCAGGTCAGGCAGAGACGAACATGAAAGAGCTAAACACTATGCACTACCACACGTGGTGTTGATCCGATGCCGGAACTCGATAAGCATCAACAGTTGGGAAAGCAATTAAACTAAAGTTAAATAATATAAAGGCGAAGAGAATGTTATTTAGTAAAACATTTAAAGTTTATGTTCACTTCCACAAATTATATTGCTTCTGGGAATGCAAAATAATTATAAAAAAAAATCCTAATGATGGGTTTATACATGGCTCTTAAATATATACTGACACACACACACACACACACATATATATATATATACTGACTAGTGGGATTAGAGATGCATAAATCTAATGTGGCTAAAGAGATTTGGGGAACCACGAGACTTATGAGGGATGTTCTATGTTGGTCATTATTTGATTTGGTATAGTTCTCTTAACTTTCTTTTGTAGGTGGTTGGACGATTGCACGACCCAAGTATGACTAGAACAATGTGAAAGATGATGAGAGAGATGCATGCTATTAGCGCCCATTATGTGCGAGTGGGAAATATTGGACGTGGGCTTATTTTTTGGGCGCCCGTAGGTGGGCTTGACCAATTCAAAATGAGTGGTTATCATATTGCTTAAGGTCTATTTAAAGGAACCTAATAACCAACATATAATATATATCCAAAATATATGAGAAATAAATATACGTAAGTACTTTTATTCTCTGTTAGCCCAAGAATAATTACCCAAGAGGGGGGTGAATTAGGTTTTCGAAAACTTTTACAATTATTGAAAATTTTCTAAAGTAAAATGCTTAAGAAGTAAATATGAGAAAAAGATAATATAAGCACAATCAAGCAACAAATAAATAGTGATTAAGTAAAGAGTAAGGAGAAGAAATGCAAATTCTATTTATAACGGCTCGGCAAACATGCCTACGTCCACTATCGCTAAGCTAAACTCCTTTGCTTGACCTCTTGCACTATTAGACTATTTTTTCAACATGATCACTCCTTTATACAACCGGTGACTTGCTCAACCTAAGGCTGACCACACCTTCTTACAAAGTGACAATTTTTCCAGAAATTGCCTAACTAAGAATTCCCCAAATTTACAAGGTTTTGGAAACCCAACAATGTAAATAATGTGGTTGTAATTTTGGTACACTTCACAAAATATACACTCCAAAACAAAAGAAATGAAAAATAAAGTTGTGGTATGTGTTTGGAGGTGTGAGTAATTCTCAAGATGAATATGAAACAAGTTTAGCTTAAGAGAATGTATGTGTAATGAATGCTTGAGAACAATGAAGAATAAATGTCAAATTTTACTTGTGTTCCTTCATCATTTATTGCACACCAAATGGATGGACATTTATATCTCCCTAGTGCTTAGAAACATCTGAACATATCAATTTTGGGTCAAACTAGCCATTGCAATCAGAGCTCCAACGATCAAAAAAATAGCTATTATAAATAGTTCGGTAGGCCGGAAGCTAAGTTTGGCGGGCTGAAGTTTGAGACGCTAAAAATCAAGTTCTCAATGGTCACTAGATCGGCAGGCTAGTTTATATTTCGGTAGGCCAAACTTTGAACCATCGATAGGCTAAAACCAAACCCTCGACAACCTACCAGAACCTCTGCAGGAAGGATTTCAAAAACCCTCAAATCGGCAGGCCAAAGCAAGGTGTTCGGCAAGCCAAATTTTGAAACTCTGGCAGGCCAAAGATACCTTCAGCAAGCCGCCAGAGCTTCTACAGACAAGCAGGGCTTTCAACAGGCTGATTAACTTTGGCAGGCCAACCAAGTCTGGTCAGCCATCCGATTTGCCTTCGGCCAAAAATTGCCCAAGAAACCTCTCAAGAAACCTGTTTTACAAAATACTTTTAAAACAATTTAAGTCAAATTATCTCATACAATTCGAATTCAAAACAATATCAATGACAAGTATGCATGATGAATGCAATGTGAGTGTGTGCTCTTGAGCTTTCTTTAGATTATTCAATTTGAGAATTGCTCACTTACACTTTTGAACTAAATAAAATCTAAATAAGAACTTGTAATCTTCAAATCCATATAAGTTCTCTTTCAAAAAACTATTTTCACAAGCTTTCTTGAACTGCCTTCACTTGATTTCTTGAAATGTAAGATTAGTGACACTCAAGATGATTATTAGATTAAAATGTATTTTGCACATATAAGAAAAATTGTATTTGTTATTATCAAAAGAATATTAAAATATCTTTGTGAAACCTTGGAGCCAACAATCTCTACTCCTTAGGCTTCTTTTCACGTTCATTGTTAGTTGGGTTTTGGGTTGTGGAACCTTGTGGGAGTTCTTGTAATTTCCATATACCGTGAGCATATTTCAAGAAGCAAAATACCCTGAGGCTTTCCGAAGGACGATCTACCATTGTGTACGAGATATTTAGCTACTTCCGGGAAAGAATTAGTAACAGGGAATTTTTTTTTTTTTTATGTACTTTCGGTAAATTTTAAAGAAAAGTGTTTAAAATACCTCAAAAAATGTTCAATTCTGAGTTGATCAGACCAGAATCTTAATGTAAGCCACAGTAGTACAACGGAAATATCGTAGATGAGCTACTCTGCATTTGAGGAACATGGATATATTACGTATGGCGAATATGTGTCGTCTGTTGTAACCACAAGTGTCGTTGATACATACATTATATAGATCAATCATTATAAGATACCAGAGAAGGGCAAAAGGAAAAAGATATGGGAAAAAAATACGATTTTCTTTTAATTTTTTACTTAGTTGAATAGACTATGCCTGCAGCTAGAAACGAAGGGACCTAAGGCCTAGAGGGGACGATCAGGTCCCCCATACTCCCCCACGCCCATCTACTCTTATCTAAAAGAATCAATAGACAATAAAATTTAATTTTGTTATATATCCAACACATTTGATGCCCTCACATCTAAAAGGCCGTTTAACTTAATAAGAAAGGAAAAGGAAAAGAAAAGAAAAGAAAAAAGAAAAGAATATACAATCTAATTTACTCCGGTCTCTTTTATTTATTTATTTTTTTAGTATTATCAATGTGCAACTGCAAGAACAAAATAATCGTGAATTTTTTTTGCTATATATGTAGATCATGATACTATTGATGATGAACTTGAAACTTAGATTAATGATTGTTGGTTCTAATGAGCAATTCTTAGTGCTAAAAAGTTTTAGTGATTTACACAAAAAATAGCATATATCTTAAAGTTTGGTGACTCCTAATATCATTATTACTGTTACCGTAAAATATGTATCTTTGTTATGATAAGATGCATCGGCTACGCAATTAAATGTGAAATCAATTGATGACATTTTTACTGTTGTACATTGAAAAAGCTAAATTTGAACTCCAAAAATATTACATCAACATAATTATCTCATTCAGGTGACATTGTGAAAATGTAGGAAATTCTTAGCGACATCTTAACAACTATTTTTACGAAATCGTCATGAATTGTAAAAATCGAACCTTCATGACAACACAAATGATCCATGTTTTTCACATGCCACACTGGCAAGAAAGGGCATTTATTAAGCAGCTTCCACTTTCCTTTGTCAAAGGTTGTGCTGGCAGCGTTTAGTAAACTGGTGAGGTCTTTTCCTTTATTATTAGAAACACGCGCTACGCGATTGTGCGTATTGTGTTGTTATATATTTTTTAATATAATAATCTATAATATACATATGGGCGCAAACCACATTATTTTTTTTCTTTAATTTAGCTTTCCAAAAGATGGGACGCTCTCTCTTCTCCCTCTATTAGGTTTTTCTTTTCGTCTTTGGTTTTGTTCAGCAGCCTCTTCAAGAAGGTTCATGGGGCTGGAGTCTGGCGCCGCCTTCAGGCCGGCCTCTGGACCTCCGACCCCATGGGGCACTATCAGAGTGCAGCGATAAAAGGGGATTTTGGTTTTGGCCAGCTTTATGGCGGTTTGGGGTGGAGTTTTTGGATTGGGAGAATTTCGACAGGGTTTGGGCCGCTTTTCCTGGCCACGTCCAATTTCCGACGACGCAGAGGTTCTTTGTGCATGACTGGGCGATAGCTTTTGGAGGTGGTGGAGTGACTTCCCTCTTCTTGGACTCGTGAAGAAGCTTGGGTTTCTCTCTTCTGGCTTGCTGAGGTTGGATCCATGGAGATGACACCCTCCGGCTGGCGCGTATGATGGCAGGTGTCTCTTTCAGCTTCCATTTGGCTCATTTTCTGTCAGTGGTTGGTTCGCATCCGGATTGTTCGTCGATGTATCTGGGCCTCGTGCCTCTTTGTTTTAGTTTGTGTGTTTGTCAAATAATTACAGTGATAGTTTCGTTGGTTAGACTTAGGTTGCTGTTGTTGTGCTAGTTTTTGTCTAGAATAAAGAAGTTTCCTCATCTTTCGGTGCTATTTGTTTGTATAACCCATGTTTCCTCGGTGTTGTGATTGGCCTCAATACCTTTAGTCTTGATCTTGTTTAATCAAAGTAACCCACAGTCTATAATGATGTACCATCTATAATGGTGTATTTGAAAGAGCTTTTATGAGCTTGATTTATTGTATGCCTTTTTCATTTCATTTTATTAAAAACTTGACATATGTATTACCCCATTGTATATTTCAATCGAACCTGCTGATGGCTTCGATCTATGGTTATAGTTGAGCCGCTACATACGTTGTGGTTCTTCGCATCTAGGTTAGTATTTTTGTTTCTCTAATTTAAAACATAATTACCATTTTGCTTTAAAAAGTAACCAAATTTTAGAATGCATAAAGGAAAAAGAAAAAAAAAAGGAGAGAGAGAGAGAGAGAGGGTAGGTATAATATTATGCAAAGAGAAAAGGGAAAGAAAATACAGGGAGTAGGATGAAATAAGAAAAGATGGAAAAGGGATTAAAAAAAAAGAAGGAAATTAATTGGAGCGACACTTGACGAGACAAGTTGGAAAAAGCACTAAAAGTAGTTTTCTCATTTTTATATACGTATAGATAGATGTAGATTATTATATTATTTTAGGTAGTTGGGGCGGGTTGGGGCCATGGTATTAGTTTGAAGAAGAAAGTTATGGCTAGGTTAGTCTTTTGCAATTTCTCTGGAGGTTGGAAGAACAAGGACTAATCAAGTGCCCAAAATGAAGTATTATTTTCAGTGCGGCGCTGTTGATAAATGTTATGTCTTTTTTTTTGTTTTTTTTCCTAATTGTTTTTGTTTCCAATAAATGTTGAAGCAATCGATCGCAGCAACCTACATTACTAGTCACTATGAAAATTCATGGGTGTTTGGATCGTTATACGCTGGAACTAAAAATATCAGAGCCATTATTTTATGAATAAAAATAGAGAAATGCTGGGGTTATTTTTTTTGTCGCTCATTACTTTTTATTATTGCCATGTGTCATTATAGACTATTATTTTACATTTTGTTACATTTCGACCCATCTTCTTTTTTTCACCTGGCAAAAACAAACATAGCTATAGACCACTATTTTACACTTTATTATATTTTTATCATTCTTTTTTTTTTCTTTTTTTGTCTCTTTACTTCCTCGTGAACGTTTATTCCCAAATGTGTTTTTCCACTCTTTACTTTTGATTTGTTTAAAAACTTTACAAGAAAAAATAAATAGACAAAACCTGAAGATTGGTATCAAAGAAAATTGTACTTGTAAATGATTATAACATGATTTCCAATCAACTAATTCATCAAGAATATTGAAGAATGATATTTTTCCCTTGAGAAGAGCCACAAAGAGATTATCATAAATATATTAATGCACTTCGTTGTTAAGACAACATTATAGTGTTTCTGTAATGCAGGAAAATGAGGTCAAATATGTTCAGAAAATATATGCAAAGAAATGGTTGTTATCAAATCACTGCCAAAATTGTAGCAACATTTTAACCATCATCAAAAAAAAAAAAAAAAAAAAAGGAAAGGAAAAATAAGTGTCAGAACTATAAGCCCTCATATGTAAATGTCTATTAATATATATGAAAGGAGGGCGTAAAATAAATTTTAACGAAGTTGCTTAGCATTAGTTAATGTTAGGAAAATAATGCGATAGAAACAAAGAGCAAAAATAAACAGAGATTTGTATGGAAACTCAAAATGGGAAAAAACTATGAGTAGAGAAGAAAAAAATCATTAAACTCGAAAAGATTACAAGACGGTAGCCAATAGGGAGGCTAAATTTAATAATACCAAACCTTAACGCAATACATTATATATAGGCAAAAACAAAACCCAAAACATAAACTAAACGGCCTAAAACATAAACTAAAGATCGGGCCCAATCCCTTCGCTACCACTATAGATCTCATAAAAAATTTCACATTTGTTCTTTCACCACAATTGTCGCACTACGAGTTTTTTGGGTTGAGCCAAACTGAATTTAGATCACCATACTCTAATTGTTAAGCTACACATTGTACTAATGATTGGAAAGGATATAAAATATATATCTCATGAGAAATTAAGAAAAAAGAAAAAAGCAAGCTCTTTCCTAAAGGGAACTGAAAAATGAAAGTGTATTTCAGTCTTTCAAGAAAAAGTATATATAAAATAATTTCTCTCAAAATTCAATTATTGGTGAAAAAAAGGAGAATGGCTGAAATGTAATAAAGTATAAAATAGTTCTCTATAGCTATGCTTCTTTTTTATAGAGAAATGAGACGACACATGGCAAGAACATAAGATATAGAAAATGACAAAAAGAGTTATTCTAATATTTTCATATTATTGCATAATTGGTTAGAATTGAAATTTTCAGTTCGAACTATTCACATTGCCAAACACCCTCAGTCTCGTTACTTAAAAGCAACAAACGTTCAAGAGTATTTCTATTATACACAGAAACAACAAGGAGATCACCATTTCACACATTGATCCATATACTAAAATACTGCTACCAACTCGGTAATTTATTAGTGCCGAGGCATAAGAATATTCAATCATACAGGTCAAAAATTTTCCCAAGGAAATTTCGAATCATATCGAGAACTTTTTTCTAGCATAGAAAGTATAAGGAATATCATTCGTAATATTTTATTCACATTTTACTATTAAAACCCTGAAAACCAAATTAAATGTAAAATTTTGTGGCATATCTTGGTAAATTGATGAGTTGGAAATTTGGAATTGTTTAGGTGGATATTCCGAACTATTTCTATGTAAAATTCCTAATTTTTTTGAGCTTGGATTTCATCTAGTCTATTTGTGCAAACATTAATTATTTTTTGTCTCAAGGATTTGATTCGGACTGTTTGAATTGAAATATTGACTAAGTCATCTCATTCAACATCACATGAATCAATTGTTAGTATTTGACATGCCACTAGATTGGCAATGACATTTGAGATACTTCTTTAATGTTTTTTAGAAACTAATTTGGAAGAATTAATTCAAAAGAGATTTAAAAAATACGAGGGTAGTTCTAACTTCTATGGTGGGGGATGGAAGTTTTAGACCCTTTATTCAAATCAAATGTTAAGAAAGAGTGAAGGACATAAAAACAAGTCATACGAAATCGAAATGCAATCAATCATTAAAAGTCACACAGTAAGCAAGCAAAATTGTCAACTTTTTCGCAGACAAATGATCTCATCAAAACAAATGCCAGAAAATTCAAACAAAAACTGTATTCCCTTGTATGAATGGTATTGCTTTGTTTGATAACATTGTTGGAACTTAATAGTCTTAACTTTTATAGTGTAAATTTCTCATATTTATGGTGTTTTGGTTTCTAACTTAGAGAGTGTTTGGTAACTGCTATAGTGTAAAATTCTCAAGAGGTTAAAGGATAATTAAGAATGTGTGAACAAAACCATTTATTTGCAAATAACACAATGCAATAAGGGAATATGTAATATATAGTTCAAGAAAAAGGAATGCTAGATATGGTATCTCTATCCCTTCCTTCCTAGAATATTAGCGTAATTTTCTTTTTTAAGAATGTGAAGAGAGAAAAAGTGTAGTGGGAGAAGTGACGTAAGAAAATAAGTAGAGAGAAAGTGAAGATACAAAATGAGCAAACAAGTGAAGAGAGGGAAAGGATGGGGGAAAAAAGTGTAGAGATGATCTAATACGATTGTAAACCAAACATTATATATAACATTTTAATATGATAAACACTGGATTGTGTACATTTTATGCGATATGAAACAATACAATATTTAGGTCCTAATACAGTCCAATACAACACGCTCGGCAGCACACTATAGCAGCTTAGACAACTTCAATATATAAGAAATAAGATTAATGATAAAAAGAAACATCCAAAGCTCAATATCCATTGTGGACTTTAAATTTCTAAAAAGAAGCTTTGCTTTCATCCATAGATATCAACCTCTAGGCTTGATAGCATACACAGTCTGAACACAGGATAAAATAAGAGCTAACAAAGCACCCAAAAAAGCAATGATGGTCCAGGGGTTACTGAAATATTTATTATACGCTTCAGCTATCCAAATCGCTCGCCTTTTGTTATAATGCTCTTCTATTTCATCCTTGATGTCCCGATAATAATCTCGCTCGTTAGACAAGTAAGTTGCACCTGTCATATTGAATAGTCCAGCTACTTCTGCATCACTACCGAGGGGATTTCGGAGTATTTGTGCAGCCCTTAAGTCTTTCACATCTTCTTTGGTATCGATGAGCAAATCCATAAAGGCTAAGTACGAAGTTACCCTTTGTTTGTTACCATCGTCTAGGAACATTTCATAGGCAACTAGGTTGAACAATTTACGCATTGTTGCGCCGTTCACAAGCAATGTTGGAAGTTTAAGGTGACCTCGAATACCTAAGCAATGAGTACTGAAAGAGATGGATTTTAAGTTGCGTGAATTGCTGGGCATCATCTTTATTCCAGATAATTTAAGCTCCTGGACATTGCGAAAAGATTGTTTGTCATCGTTACATACCTCTTCTAATTTAAATGCAATGTCGTCCAAACTAGTTAAAGTTTGTTCATAGAGCAGAGCTTCTAACTTTTTGCTGACGAATACATCTTCATCCTCCTTGACACTGCCAAATATGGATACTGTCCGAAGAAGGTCAAGAAGGTGAACTGGTGGACTTTTATTTGATACTACTTCAATCTGCTCTTCAAAATCTTTGGGCTGGAGGTAATGGGACTCATTCGTTAGAGCGCAAATGTTGTTTCTAAGGACGAATCCGACAAGGAAAGAATAAAAAAATGGTTTGTTCCCATTTTTTATGTTGTCCATCAACAGCTTTAGGACCATAAAAGGGATTTGATTTTCAAGCAAAAACAAATCCTGTGCGATCAACGCTGCTTGATTTTCATTGATCTTGAACTCTTTTAAGGAATTAGTAGTATAACTAAATATGAAGTGTAGCACTACGCACCCATCCAAGAACAATAAACTGGCTAGGGAATCATCATTATAACGCTCCGGATCAATTACCCCCTCACCGAAGCACTTCCTTATGTCCTGGATTTGGTTCTTGATTTCGTCAATTAAAGTGTCAACTGTCATTTCACTATAGGCGACGAAATCCTTTGCCAATTTAAGCTTGAGTTCCCCTTTTGACAAATAGGGATCATTAGCATGAAGTGGACCTATTGAAATCTCCCTTGGCATAAAATACTTTTTGATATCTTCCTTCTCTCGCATGATCTTTGGAACCTTTTGGATCGTTGCTTGCGCATTCTCGTTATTTTCTACCCTTTCCAGTGCTGCCAGCAGCTGCTGCTTATCTTTGATCAGCTCAAGAAGGTTGGTAGTAGGAACTTTAGTTTGGCCATCCTGCAGAATTTTGTTTGTTTGACTCCCTGATGTTTCCTCATCTTTCACATGCAGAATTACTTCTTCACCCATCTTTATTTATTTATTTTTGTATCTAGACAAAATTCAAATGAAACGACTTTCATACATATAATTTTCAGCCTATATAATGTTAACCTAAATGTAAACAATGAGGACGTTTGGACCCAATATTCTAGAAATTTAAAAATTGACGAAGCTTCCCATCTTTGGCTTACAGTAAGTTAAGTAAAGGTTCTAAATGAGAAATTGTATTTGTGTGTGCATTTGGCAATTTTGTTCCAACTACATAGTTGGAATTGTTCTAGTGTAAAACTCTCAAATGCTATAATGTAAAATAAAAATAAACTATAGTATAAAACTCTTATATGCTGCAGCAAAATTGTTCTAACTTTTTGTTCTAATGTATTGCCAAGGACTCTATAAAATGCAAATTAGATAAGAAGCAATTCTTTAATTAAAAAGACTGCGTTTAAAAAAATAAAATATTAATTTAGAAAGAGGCTACAATACTATTGCGCAGAGATAGAGACATACCATTAAAGAGTACGAATTTTCATTTAGTATTTATTTATAATTTGAATGGATTGAGACCACTTGTTTAATTTTTGGTATCTTAAATAGTACCTTACCAATTTTATTATAACACATTATGTAATGAAAAACATATATAATTCAAAGTAGACATTATTTCAAATTGTTTAAATGAAGCGTTATAATACAACTAGTTAGATTCTATTTTAAATTGGGCTCAAATCCTCAATCTATTTACAAAATTGAACAAAAGCTTTGTGTCTAATTTGAATTTACTTTATGATACATGGGTTTAATTTATTGCATGGAGGACCGTTGATTTTTTGAAATTTAAGCCATCCATTTATCTTTCGACTTATCATTTAAATGTCTAATCGATTTCTCAAATATGATCATCATTTATTTTTTCTACTAATCCTCTTATATATATAGGCCATTATTTGAGTATATTTTGATAGCCCTTAGAGTTTACTCCTTCTATAATATGGAATTAAGTTAATTTCCCATAAAATTTAAAGAAATTAGGGAAAAAAAAGAAGAAGAAGTAACTCTGAAAGAGTTCAAATCTTGCTCAAGTGATTGGACAGGAGTCTAACTGCAATCGCGGAGTGGAAGATTGCAAAGATAGACAAATTATCAACTAGAGAAAAGTGGAAAACTTAAAAACAAAGAGGAAGTGAAAAAAAGGATCAGTCTAATTAAAAAGGGATTAATTTCTAGAAAAAGGGATTAATCTCGAGAACTCGCCATCAAATTAACACAAAAAATTGAATATGGTCATTCCCTTTTTTTTTCTTTGAATGAAGAGTGTCCTTTCTTTTTCCCTATATCTTTCATGAGCCTAAATATTCATAGACCCTTAGAAAAAAGAACACTATATTTTTAAACTATATTTTCTCTTTTGAAAAGTATATATCATGATGTGATTAATTGCTGGGTTATTTTTCTATTTTATGCCAAGTGTATTAGGTTAACTTAAAAAGTACCTTTGGTTTTTTATCTCATTAAATATATACCTTTTTATTAGATTGAAAACATGAATTTATACTTTTGTTAGTCAACACTCGACTTTGACTTAAAAATATCTGAAATATTTCTCAATAGAAAAATAAAAAAGTACTCTGGAAAAATGAAGATGGAAAAGGAAAATCCATTTTTGAAATTTTGAAATTTTAAAATTTTTTTAATTTTTGAATATTTTTATTTTTTATATCTCGCATTTTAGGTATCTAAAGCATTTTTAAAGTCAAAATTGAGTGTTCACTAAGAAATTGTATGCAGTTGTGTATCAAATAAAATATGAATGTGTACATTACATAAGATCAAAAATCATAAGTATACTTTCTACATAAACAACATATGGGTTTAAAAAGATAAATAACCTTGTAGGGTGTTGCTAGTAGTTCAAACCAAGATCCAAAATTGGTTTGAAATTCCAATTTTATGAAGAAAACATGGTAGCAAATTTGATTTGAACAAAGATTTTGTGGTTTAAACTAGTATGACAAATACCTTATAAATTAATCAAATGTGAATATTTGTAGAGTTATATCTCATTTTTTGTCACATAGAATTATAGAGTAATCCTATTGAAGCCTATATAAGGTTTTCACATGAGTCTAACGTGGCATCTTGGAAAGAGAACAAGTTAATATCTATTTGGATTAATTACTTAACTATACCTCCTAGTTTTCATTATTTCTCAATTTGTCTATCTGTTTTAAAAAACTACAATAGTATTCTTTGAATTTAAAAAACTTATTTTAATTTATTCCCTTGTAGACTTTTTCAACTAAAAAAAATGGAGAAAAAATAAAAATACCTTTAATTAAATCTAATTTGTTTATAAAATATATGTTTCTTTTTGAGAAAAATTTTAAAAAATATTTTAAAATTTAAAATGTCATAAAAGTTAAGTTTTTTTCTTTTTTTTTTTATAAAAAGTTGATGCTTTGTTTTAGGATTTTTTTATGTTTTTTTAAATATAAAATATTTTTCATAACTATTTAAGGTTGGTCATGTCATTTTGCTCAAATTTTTTCTATTACTAGGAATAAAATAAAAATAAGTTTTTAAAATTCAAAGGATACCATTATAGTTTTTTTTTTTAAAAAAACAAAGGAATAAAGAGATAAATAATTAAAACTAGAAGGTATAATTTTGTAATTAACTCATCTTTATTTCATGAATATGCTTTTTTCAATGAATTTTTTTTAAATCATATATATCTCTTTAAGCCTCAATTATTTTTTTCTACTAGTTCTTTTATTTTTTTGTTAGTTTTTTGTTCTGGGTAAGCTATTGCGGCGAACTGTGAACACAATCCAGGAATATTATAAATTCTAATATTAAAAAAGTAAATTATTTTAGATTTTAAACTTAATATTTTTTTATTTTCAAGTGTCTTTAGAAATATTTAAGACGCAAGTAGAATTCCTCATGTGTTTTTATGGGGATTTCTTTTTATCTATGAACGACTTCAATGGCCATAATTTTACCATTCTAAATTGAAGACTATGAGGAGCTGGAAGCTTACAATACAACGAAAGTTTAATTTGGTAAATCCTACGTCTTATGATGGACTGATAGAGTCGGGTGTAAAGCTAGGAGTTTGATAAAAAAATTATCGCTTAGTTATGCATGTAACTACTCTACTGGTTTTTAGCAAACATGTTATCTTTTCGTTCTTGAATAGTATTTTTTTTTATCTCTATTTTCTTGGGAGATGAAAAAATGTTAAGCTACTCTTAGAAAGAAGAAGCGATAGCTAAATCCTTTCCACATACTTTTAATTAATTAAAAAAGAAATAATTAAAAAGAAAAGTGTATAAAATACCTTACAAAAGTTCGAATCTCTGAGTTGATCAGACCAGAATATTAATATGTGAGCCTCAGTACTGCAACGGAAATATCTTAGATGAGCTACTCTGCTTTCAAGGAGCACATATAAATATATACGTGTGTGTGTATAGCCCAAATTGTTTTTGACACTGTGATACATCCGTTATATATAGATCAATAATTGTACCACACCAGAGAGGGGCAAGGGGAAAAGACAAGGGGGAGAAATACATTTTTGTAAAACTCTTTTACTTAAAGTGAGGATACAATATGTTAGTGATACCAAGTCTAATCTCAACTTGTGTATCAGCTTATAAGTTATCACGTTTTTATAGGTTATTGTTAAAAACTTGTCACATTATATACTGTATTTACTAATGAATTAATGACAATTCATGAGTTGAGATAAAAATTAAGATTAGAGTTAGTATTTTTAGCATTACTCAAGTATAGATTTGAACTATATGCCTTAAAGTAAAATTTTATTTGAAATTATCACTTGGACTATGCCTACAACTAGACATGAAAGAACATAAGGCCCTGAGGGGGCCTGACCTCCCTTAAAAACGTTAAAAATGCTACTTTCTAAAAAATATAGGAAATTTTCATAAATACCATCTTATGATGAAACTTAAATTTTATAAATATTGTACATGCTTGAGACTTATACTATGCCATTGAAAAATTGTCTGATAGATGAGCTGAGAGAAAGAGAAATAGAGAGTTGAAAGAGTGTTAGTATTTGTCTATTTAAATTGGCAGGTTTAAAAAAGATTTAAACAACTCACGCTAATTATTTAAAAAGTAAGGTGAGTGATAATCTGATATAATATTTTAAAACTTTATTTTTTGTGGCATGAATATATTTTTTAAATTTGTGGCAGAAGATATAAGTTTCTCAAAATATTAATGCCCAGTACATTTGATGCCCTCACACTAGAAAAGCCTTTTAACTTAATAAGCAAGAAAGAAAAATTATATACAACCTAATTTACTTCGTTCTCTTTCGTTGCGGAGTTCTTTATGCTATTATTAATGTGTAACAACACGAACTAAATGATCGTTTTAATATATCACAAAAATATCAACTTTTGATCGTTTTAATGATCGTTCGCCTTTCTTTATGTAGTACGCTTAATCCAAATGAGTCATTCTCAGCTTACAACAATAAAAACATCCAATTTACCGAGTATTATCGAAAGGTTTTTTTGTTATATGGCTCATGGTACTTGATGATCAATATGAAACTTGCATTGCTTAATGTTCGTTCTGATGAGTAATTCTTAGTACTAAAAGGTATCGGTGATTTGCACAACAAAGAATAATTCATATCTATCAATTTATCAACCCTAGTCATTATTGTTAATTCTACATGTTGTTACTGCTATCGTTAAAAAGGTACATTTTGTTATGAATAGGAAGCACTCACTATGCAATTGAAAATTAAGTGAAATCAATTGTTGATATTTTACTCTCGTACATTGAAAAAGCTAAATTTGAACTCCAGAAGCCTTACATCAACAAGCTAAGCTCATTCAGGTGACATCATCGATTGAATGTAGCCAATTTTTAGCCGCATCTTTAACAACTACTTTTACGAAATCACCATAAATTACAGAAATCCAACCGCCATGACCACATAAACAATCCATGTTTTTCACATGCCACGCCGACAAGAAGGGAGATTTATAATAAGCAGCTTCCATTTTCCTTTGTAAAAGAGTAATACCTGTTATTTTAACGAGTATGATGTTGTAAAATTTAATGTGAAAAACGTGATAATTTAAAAAATTTTGTTGTATTTAAAATTACCAAGTTATCTCTACCATATCACTTATTTATAAAACTACCATCTTGGCATTTTTTGGCAAAAGTCTCTGAAGGAGACAAGGCACCACCAACCCTCACCTGCCTTGTCCCCCTCAATCACTTTTTTTTTCTTTTCATTCTATCCTCTCTCCCTCTTTCTCTCGTCTCCCTCTTTCTTCCTCTTTATCTCTTTTCTTTTCTCTCCTTTCCCGAATAAACAAGTAAGAAAGACCAAAGGAGAACTCAAGCTAATCTTTCACAAAAGTTCACAAACGATTCTTCACAAGCTTAAGGACCAAGGAGGCTTCAACGTTTTCAAGATCAAACCATAGTTTTGAGATAAGTTTTGAGATTAGATTTTTAAAACTTTAACTTTGGTTTTAAGTTGTATTTTGGTATGAAAATTATGAGAAACGTGTTATTGATGCTTGTAGATGTTTATATAATGATTTGAAACTCTAAATACTTTTGAAAACTAAGTTGAGATGTTTTGAGTTTGAATATTTTGGATTTGAAATATGTTCTTGCATAAATTTTGTAAAACTTGAAGTTTTATGATCTAAGTGTGTTTTATGTGTAAAGATTTAAAAGAGATGGTTAATAAGTCTTTAAAACATGATATTCTAAGAGTTTTGTACATTTCTTATGGTCTAGGTATTGAAGAAATGAGTTAGATTAAGCTTTACCACCTGTTTAGCTACTTGGTGTGAACTAGTAGTTACAGTTACAACTGTAACTACGTTTAGCCCCGCTTCATTTAAAAGCCTAGTGCAGTCCCAACAGTCATATGTAGGTGACACTGCTTTAACGGAGCAGTTTATCGTGATACATGGTTTCTATTCCACCTGTGAGCGCGGAATCCTCAGTTTTCTCTTATTTCTCGTTGCCTACCCTAGCATGATTATCCTCTCAGTTCACCCTAGCGAGCTTAGCAGCAATCAATCCTTCAATCTTCCAGGTAAATTTCCTCTTCCTTCTTTCGTCTTCTTCTCTTTTTGTTCATTAATTGCCTAATATTGCAGTTCTTTGTTTCTAAAAACCATTTTGATAGATGAAGGAATCTATCGTTACGATACCCAAAGGTAGATGCACAAATCTTTGTCTTTTCCACCTTTACCTCTGATGATAATCAGGGTTGTTTTCTATTTCCCTTTGTAAGATTCTTTCGTTTACAGGGGTGGTGGTGTGTGAATTTTCAGGAGCTAAGAAACAAAGCAAAGTCTTCTCTTTCACACCTCTCTAAATCACAGAGGACAAGGCCGAATCTTGGGTTTGATAGCACCAACTCCAACGAAAGGTGTCTCCTCTTCTTGTTTCATGCTTTTTCTTCCCAATTTCCTCTCTCGAAATTCAATCCTTTTTTGCTCTTTTTTCACTCTTCCTTTTTCGGGTTTCTCTCTTTTATTTACAAAATAAGCAATAAAAACATGGAAGGAGCTATCAATTACTCGGTAAGAGGTAGACTTTAGAGAGAGAGCCCAGATTAACAACTAGAAAACCGTGTGAGGTTGGAGTGTGGGAGAGATAATATTCTTTATTTTCATCTGATTTATGCTTTTAGAATACTACTTTTTTTTTGGGTAAGCGTTGATGAAGTTATGGGCCAACTTTGAAGCTATTATAGCCTATAGGTGATAGGAATTATTAGTTACTGGTTGCAAAACAGCATATTCCATAATCTGCAGAACAAGTCTTTATCATATTTATACACCCAAAAAATTAAAAATAAAAAAAATTGTAATAGCATCAGACCCTTAGAAAAATATAACACGCAGTTTTGGATCTTGGGGGAGAAAATGCACATGTTTGAGACAGGTGTAGAATTGTATGTGAACAGAGGACTGCCATTGCATGTGGTCACATGTGGGGACTTAGAGAGGTTGCTTCGACCATATTCTAAGGCCCTCTCATTCATGTTTACTACCGCAAAATGAAGACAAAATTACTCGTGTATTTCTTATGATATTTTGTTGCTGCAATCTAGCCATGAACCATCCACGTTTCTAGAGTTAAGAAATTTGTGATCTCTATCCAGCTTTAGAAAGAAATTTGTGATCTCTATCGAGCTTTCACAGTCTCTGCTGATTTTGTTCTTAATTGTAATTTTTCTAAAGCTAAGGTTTTTCCAAGTTGAACTGAAAAAAAGAAAAAAAATTCCTTCCTTTTTCCGCTTCTTTTCGGTATTTCTTTGGCAGAAATGTGTCTTTGTACTATGATTGAAGCAGATATTTGAGTTTTTGTTAATTTCATGTACTTTGGTTTGTTTGGGTATCAAGTTGGGCCTTTTTTTTAGGTTGGAAGAATTAGTGATTTTTTTTTGTTCATTTTGTTTGTTGGGACCTGAATATGGAGGAAGTTGATGAAGCAAACAAAGCACAGGTAGAGAGCTGCCATAGAGTTTTGAGTCTTTTGTCTCACCAGCTCCAATAGCAAGTTCAGCATAGGAATTTGGCGGCAAAGATCTCAAGAATGGAGAAAACTCTGATTTTATGGGTTTCTAGCAGTAAGCCGGTTTGGTGGATCGACAGGCCGGAACAGTCGACAAGTTTGGTAGGCTGAACTGAGAGTTCGGAAGGCCAAACATCAGTAGGCCAAACCTAACAGTTGTAACGCCTAAGCATTTTTAATATATTAAAAATGCAGTAATTTAAGGATTATATTAAGAGAAAAATACAATTCAAGAAAAAATATTGTATAATAATATGAAAAATTATACAATATTAGAATAATACAATGTAAGGAAATACACTGATAAAGTTATGCAGTATGAAAATCACACTGTAAAAGTAATAGTGTAGGAATTGGATTGTTTAAGATTAAACAGTACAAAAATTGGACTGTTAAGTTAAAGCAGTATAGGAATAATACTGTTTAGAGAATACAGATGAATAAGGAATGCTCTAGTGGTATAAAAAATATACCGACGGTATAAGAAAAATACTGTCAATATAAATTTAGACTGTACAAAGTTAGATAATATTGGAATTATATTATATGATAGATAAAAATAAGTATGGGAGGTTATGGGACTTCATGAACTGTATGGAAAAAAATACCTACAGTATAGAAAAAATACTGTTAGTAGACTATGTAAAAAGTTTGTTGGACACTCAATGGATTTTAATTGGCCCACCGCACCATGGAATGTGGTCCAATCACCTAAAGCTACCTAAGGAAACCCACTTGATTACCATGAGTCAAATGGTGACTCACGACCTTTTAAAAAAAAAGAGAAAAGGAAAGAAAAAGGAAAACAAAGGTGAATATATTCATGGTAAAAGAGACCATTTGGTATCCAACGTGCAATAAAAAGAGAAAAGAAAGAGAGGAGAATGTGAAAAGGAAGAAAAAAAGAAAGGAAAGGAAAGGAAAGGAAAGAAAGAAAGGAAGGAAAAAAAAAGAAGAAAATGCTCCATATTCACCCAAGAAAAACTATCCCCTCCATGATCACTTTCTCCCTTAGTTTTGGTGAAATTCAAGGCTCCAAATCAAATGTTTAAGTGCAAAGTTTTGCAACTTTGGAGGTAAATTTGTAAACTTTTTCTAAAGGTTTTAGTGATTTTTATTCAAAGTTATGGATGGGTTTTTCATAGAATTTTGTCATGGTTTACAACAAAGGAATCTAAGCAAGTTTAATTGCACAAGTGGAGGATAAAAAAAGATTGACAAAGTTTAGATAAATTCTAAACTTTATACTTGAAAAGTTTATGTTTTTTATGTATACAAAGAGTTTAATGAAATGTTTAAGCCATGGCATGTAATATGGACATTATGGCATAGTTATTTTATGTTATATATTGATAGTGATGATGATGGAAAGAAGAAAGTAAGGGTTTTGGTGAAATTCTAAAAGGGACTAAATTGCAAAGAAAAAGAATTGTCGGCAAATTTGAAAATCAACTAAAAAGTTTCCCTAAACGATGGAATTTCAAAAAAGTTAAAACATGAAAGTTGTAGAACTCCTTGAAATTGCTAGGACAATATAGACAGTTTTTCAAAATTCTACTCAGTTTAAGAGTTATGAATTTTACAAAATTTTGGACACAAAATTTCAAGAAATGAAAACGTTATGAAATGTTTTGAATTCGACCATGGTGTTTTTGTAAGTTTTATTCCTTGTAAAGAATTGAACATTTTGGTACAAAATGATTGTTTTTGGTTCTGGGGGAAAATTTGTAAATATCTTTGTATTTTCGGCCAAAACCGTAAAATTGTGTAAAAACTAGGTTTTCACTAAGGAACGTTGATTTCCTACACTACTATAGGTAGTAAGTAATTATAGATGCTAAGTTTTAAAGAATTCAAAGTTTAGGCAAGGAAAGAATGAAAGAAAAGAGATTAAGGGCAAAATGATCATTTTACAAAAAATTCTAAAACAGACCTAAAACGCCTGATGTTGGAAAAAACTCCTTAATAGGAATTTTTTCATAATATGTAGGTAATAGAATGGTAAAGTTAAGCAATGGGTTTTATAGAGTTACAAAGTGAACAAAAAACCCGTTAGGGGTTAAATCATCATTTTTGAGGAAATGGCTAAAACAGAGTTGTTCAAACTAGCAAAACATTCTTAGACGAAAAATATTCTATAATACAATAAGTAATGAAACTGCTAGTGAGACGGGAAGTTTAACTAAGGGACACTTAAGAACAAAACTAATCCAGTAAGTTACAAAGTCAAGTAAAGAATGAGGTAACCCGATGGGTACTTGGGATGACTGGTGATATATAGTACCGATGTTCTTGAAACGCATCCCATTTAAGGTTTTATCTTTTGTTTATCAATGTTTTTGCATTCTCTAAGCATGCATGATATAGATAGCTAGATATATAGAGTGCCTTATACTCTTAAAACGTAGCTGTATTTTGTTTATAATGTGTAGTATTTTGTTAATGTTTTGTAGAAGTACCAAATTCAATTGTGGGAATACTCCATGGAAAATAAGAGTGCGTTATTTGCGTTGAATGTTTGTGTCATGAGGGTAGCTGTTTAATGAAGAATATGTCTAGTTTGCCTACAACTACAAGATTCCTTTTAATATCTCTATGTATGAGTTTAATGTATGATTTTGAATAAAAGCGCCTGTCTTATATATTTTATGATTATGTTTTAATTTACTAGTTGGAATGAAATCAACCATCCTTGACTTTTCCCTACTCAGAAAAAGATGAAGTATACAAAAGTTCTCTACCGATCTCTTTAATGTAATTGTAAATCACTGTCCATGGATAGTGAAGGACTGGAAAAATGGTTTGATCAATATGTGTGTTTTTCTGATCAGATTCCTAAACCATAATACGGTATTGTAAATTTGAAACCTGCTAGAAATACTCTTATTTAGGGATTTGATATTTAGAGTAAGGTTGATAATTCAAGTAAATGAATGGAAATATGATAACCCACATTTGGAGACAAATAACACAGAGGATGTAGAGTCAAAAGAGGAATCATAACGGGATTGTGATTTTTACTAGTATTGTTAGATTTGTAGTAAAATTTAATGTGAAAAATGTGACAATTTGTTGTATTTAATATTACTAAGTTGTCTCCACCATACCACTTATTTATGAAACTGCCATGTTGGCATTTTCTGGCAAAAGTCTCCGAAGGAGACAAGGCCCCCCCTCAATCATTTATTTTCTTTTCATTCCATCCTATCTCCCTCTTTCTTCCTCTACATCTCTTTTCTTATCTCTCCTTTCTTAGATAAACAAGTAAGAAAGACAAAAGGAAAACTCAAGCTAATCTTTCACAAAAGTTCACAAACGATTCTTCTTAAGCTCAAGGATCAAGGAGGCTTAAATGTTTTCAAGATCAAACCATAGATTTGATCTAAGTTTTGAGATTAGATTTCTAAAACTTTAACTTTAGTTTTAAGTTGTATTTTGGTATGAAAATTGTGAGAAACATGTTGTTGATGCTTGTAGATGTTTATATAACGATTTAAAACTCTAAATACTTTTGAAAACTGAGTTGAGATGTTTTGTGTTTGAATATTTTGGATTTGAAATATGTTCTTGCATAAATTTTGTGAAACTTGAAGATTTATTATCTAAATGTATTTTATGTGTAAAGATTTGAAAGAGATGGTTAATAGGTGTTTAAACATGATATTCTAATAGTTTTGTACATTTCTTATGGTCTAGGAATTGAAGAAATGAGTTGGATCGAGCTTTAGAGCTCAAAGATCTCGAGAATGGAGAAAACTTTGTTTTTCTAGGTTTCCAACGGCAGGCGGATTTAGTAGATTGGCAGGCTGGAACAACCGACAAGTTTGGTAGGTCAAATTAAGAGTTTGAAAGGCTGAAACGAACAGTTTGGCAGGCCAATGGTTGAACAGGATCGACAGGCCAAACCTTAAGACTGGTAGGCCGATAAAGGGTTCAAAAATAGCAGTTTTGTTTAGTAGGTTGGAAACAGTTGATCAGTAAGCCGACCTGACAGTTTAAACTTGATTATTTTTATTATTTTAAGGCTAGGAAATGTTCCAAAACTTGTGTTTGATATTCAAATATTGAATGTGGTTATTGTGTACATCTAGGTAACAACGTACTTGGAGCTTACGTGGTGAATTTATTTGTGTAAGCTTGAAGTTATCAGTGGATATTTTGCAAAGAGGTAGGGATTTTATTACTCTTCTTTTGTGAGTTTTTGATTATTTAAATGTGATTGTTGTACATTGTAAGATATATATATATATATATATGATATTTTGAAAGTATATGAATTTTTCTCATAACATAATGATGTAGAACTCGTCCTGTATTATACAACGAGGAATAACTTGATTTGACATATGTTGTTGTAAATTGAGAAGCATAGCTAGGAAAAACTAACTCTATAAATAATGATTGATTACAGAGGAATGGTAAGACGTGAAGAGGACGGTGGTTACACCTTTAGGCACAAATACCCTAAAAAGTAAAATAAGGGAGAGGTGACGGTGCTCCCTTAGGTCAAAAGTCCTAAAATGCACTGTTTAGTAATCGACTTTATGAGAATCCAGGGCTTAATGTCCCCTTACCCAACACTCTTGGAATGACTAAAGAGTGGAAAAGCAAACCCATTTGTTCAATGAGTTGAGTGATGAATACTTTATTGAAACATGGATATCTAGGAACATTGATGAATTTAATATTTGTACATATTTATGTATGTAGAACTTGGTAATGATTAGCATAAGATATCCATGGA
This sequence comes from Artocarpus hirsutus, assembly GCA_946598075.1. Taxonomy (NCBI): domain Eukaryota; kingdom Viridiplantae; phylum Streptophyta; class Magnoliopsida; order Rosales; family Moraceae; genus Artocarpus; species Artocarpus hirsutus. Next base: position 76,304 of record CAMOHE010047036.1, read on the forward strand.
ATATGAACATAATGAATCTCATAAGATGAATAATGATTGAGAACTAACTAACTATGTAGGTTTTAATGTAGCAATGATAAAAACCTAAAGGTGCATAATGGTTTTCCTTACTAAGCATGTTATCGCTCATTCCCCTATATTTTTATCTTTTCTAGATTCACCAAGTATGAGGTGGCTACGAGAAGATAGTTAAGGAAGTATGTAGCTGTGTTACGTTGAGATTTGCTTCATTTATTAAAAATGTTTTTCATGATAATGTAAATATCATGTGTTACACTCTGTGACTATAATAATATGTGTCGAGGGTTGGAATGATGATGACGGCAATTTTATAATATTAAATTTAAGGTGTTATATTGAACTGTAGTTTAATTATTGTTTATATTTTTATTTTGATTTGAGAGTTTTCATTTAAATCTTAGACAAATTTCTTTTAATATTTTATTTTTAATTTCTGATTTTTATTTAATCTATTAAAAACTATTAACCTCCGTTTAGGGCATTACAAAAAGGTTGCACCGGCAACATTTAGTAAAATGGTGAGGTCTTTTTTAATTATTATTATTATTAGGTAGTTGGAGGTTGGGGATCTGGTATTAGTTGGAAGAAGAAATCTATGGCTACGTTAGTCTTTTGCAATTTCTTTGTAGATTGCAAGAACAACGATTAAGCAAGTGTCCAAAATCAAGTACTATTTCAGTTGGGCGTCGTTAATAAATGATATGCGCTTTTTTTTTTTTTTTTCTAATTGTTGTTGTTTACAATAAGTGTTGAATCGATCGATACCAGCCAAGTTGCTGCGTGAAATATATTAGGGCATCTAGATCGTTATCCCTCCTAACTAAAAATATTATAGTAACAGATTTTATGAATGAAAACTTTATAGCAAAATCGGTTCAATTGTTCAAATTGAAATTTTCCAATTGAAACAAAATTACCAAACACACTCAGTCTCAATACTTAAAAGCAAAAACTTACGTACATGAGTATTCCTATTATACGCACAAACAACAAGAAGGCCATTTCACACATTGATACTAAAACACTGCTAACAACTCGGTAATTTATTAGTGACGAGGCATGAGAATCTTCAATCATACAGGTCAGGATTTTCCGAAGGAAATTTCGAATTATATCTAGATAACTTTTTCTAGCATTGAAAGTATAAGGAATATCATTCATATTATTTCATTGACACTTTATGTAACGCTCCAAAAATTAATTAAGTGATTTTAGTGTGTAAAATGGTGGGTTAGTATGCCAAATTATAATTCGAGCCTAATCTAAATATTTTGCAATGATGCCTTAATAAATTCAACTTTTAAATTAATTTAATCATTTTAATTTGTTATTTTGAAATTTTGAAACAAAACTACTTGTTAAATACTAAATACATCCAGTTTGAAAAACTGCGTATCGCACATAGCTTTCTCGTGTTGATTTTACTCCCCTCTATTTAAACTCACCCTCTCTCTCCTTTTCCCTCACTTTCTTACGCTCTCTCTCTCTTTTCCTCTCTCTCTCATCTCACTCTTCCTGCCTCCCTTTCTCTCTTTTCTTTTCTTGAATTTTTGAATCAAAAATCAAGCCAAGCTTTGGTTTTCAATGGATTGAAGGCTCGGGAAAGTGATTTAACAACCATAAACACGATTCAAAGCTTAGATTCAAGGTTAGTTTTCAAAATCTTAAACTATTTCAATTTGCCAAATTTTCTAGCATTTTGAAATCCAAGCTTTCTTAAGCTTAGAAAACCTTTAATCTAAGTTAGAGGAACTTAAAATAACTAGAATCTAGGCTTAGTTTGAAGAAAAATAGATTTGAATCAAGATTTTTTATTTTTCCTCTATTTTTCTATTTTTGGATTTTGTTGGATTTTTCTATGTAATTCTTGTTTAAATTAGTTTAAAAGTGTCATACTATGTTTTTCTACCTTTTATAAGTGTTTTGTATGCCTGGGATTTGAGAAAACAGGTTGAAATTGAGAATTGAGCTTGGAAGGCCAAGACTCGGGTTTTGGAAAATTCTAGAATTTTTCAGTTCGGCAGATTGGATTCATACGACTGGTAGGCTGAACTTGAAAAAGTTCAGCCGACCGGAGTTGGTTTGCCGACAGGGCAAACTACACAGTTCGGTAGGCCAAGCCAGCGAGACCGGCAGGTTGACCGGGCTTAGTGAAAATTTGTCATATTTCACCCATTTTCATTGTTTTGAACCCCAAAAGAGATTTTAAACTCCCAATATAATTTTGTGGACTTAAATGGCACACTAGGACACCATGAAGTAGATTAGTAATATAGAATATCTTGAGCTAGATGCTCATAGACTTAGTTTGTATATTTAAGGTCATTCGTGGTTCCACAGAGCTCACGTGTAGTGGACTGGGATTACAGTGTGGGACACCAGCACGAGTATTGAGATAAGACTTCTACCCCTTTCTTTGGTAGCTAGGTTTTTAATGATTTTGGCCTTAAAGGAATTCTTCCAAAATGTTTTCAATAAATGACATAATGTCTTGAATGTTTTCAAAAAAGGCTATTGGCCACAATATGATTTCTTTCAAAATGATCTTCTACAAAATGATTTCCTTCAAGTGATTTCTTTTGAAATGGTTTCTTTTCAAATGAATTTCAAGGAATGGTTTAGTTAAACTTCTTAAAAATTTTCATTATTTGTTAGAGAATGAATGCTCATAATGAATGTAATTAAGAACACTTGGTAAGTGAGTTTTAAATAATAATACAAATATATAGGCGGGCATGATGCCATATCAGAGATCGGGTTGTGTAGCGTACAACTTTGGGAGCAGGTCCCGAAACCCAGCTAGGCCACTACGATAATGACATTATGGCTTTGTCAAAGAACAAATAATAAGGAATAATTCCAGATGAATAGGAGATTTTAAGGGTAAGAATGAATTTAATATGTTTGTTTATCTTTTTGAAATTTTTACAAAATATTTTCGGACATGAAATTTATATTTAGAATTAATGTTTTTAAAACCTTAGTCCTACTGAGACTTTCGCTCACTTTTTACTTGTTTTCAAACTTTTTCCCCCTCTAGGTGAAATCCAGCTCAGGACCGATGGAGAGTCTACTGTCCGGACTTGCGAGCAATAGAGGATCTTGAGTAGGTTAGTAGCTGTAGTAAATCAAGACATGTATTATTTAAATTTTATTTTTCATGTTGGACTATGACTGTAATAATTTATTGTCGATACTATATGTGTGCACAAGTTGTGGGACCCAACACATGCCCTCCTTGCCCTCTCTATTATTTTATTTCTTTTTATTTCCTTCTTATCCGTTCTTACTATTTTTAATAATTGATCAAAAGTTTTAAATTGTATCACATTTTAATATAATTAATTAATTCCTTAAATTTTAAATTTTTAACAAAAACTTAATTAAATTAGTCTAATCAACAGCCACGTCACTACCCGTACTTCAGGGCGTGACACTTTACTATTAAAACCTTGAATACCAAATTAAATGTAAAAAAAATAGCGTATTTTTGTAAATTGATGAGTTGGAAATTTTGAATTGTTTAGGTGGATAATTTTTTTGAGCTTTGATTTTATCTAGTCTATTTGTGCAAACATTACTTATTTTTTGTCTTAAGGATTTGATTCGGACTGTTTGAATTGAAATATTGAATAAGTCATCCCATTCAACATCTCATGTATCAATTGTTAGTGATTGATATGCCACTCGATTGGCAACGACATTTGAGATAATTTTTATTTTTATTTTAGAAATTAATTTGGAAGAATTAATTCAAAAGAGATTAAAAAAAAGGCAAGGGTAGTTCTAACCTCTATGGCGGGGGGATAGAAGTTTTAGACCAGTCGACTTAAATCATAAGGTAAAAAAGAGTGAAGGACCACAAAGCTAAAATAGAACCAAGTCATATAAACAAATCATGCAAAACTGAAATGCAATCAATCAATACAAGTGATATAGTAACCAAGAAAAATTGTCAACTCTTGCGCATAAACAATTGATCTTGGAAAAGAAAATGCCAGAAAATTCAAACAAAACTTTATTCCCTGTAATGAATACTATTTCTTTGTTTGGCAATGTCGTTTGGTTATAAGTAGTCTTAACTGCTTCAACGTAAAGCTTTCACATGTTACAATATTTTGATTTCTATCTTATTAATTCTAACTGTGTTCTCAAAAACACTCTATATATATTCAGAAAATTGTCACTATACCCAACAAGCCTATGCAACTAAAACTTAGTCATTCATATCGTTCTTTTATGCAAATCTAAACCCATTATAATATAAGATTCTTTAAAGGACAATAAAGAGAGAGAGTCGTATATTTGCTTAATATTTGAGAAAATATTGGCTCGTCGTGCATCCACTGCTGTCGTTTGTCCCGCTAATGTCGTTTGTGTTTCTTTTGTTGCCAGGTTCCATCCTTTTATTGCCGTTTTCACTATTAGTTCCCCGTTAAACTTTTCTTATTGCGTTTCCCATGCTATTGTGGTAAATCCTTTTAAAATCGTTTCCCTGATTGTTATCGTATTTGATGTTTATGTCTTTCGTTTTTTGGTGTCTTGAATATTTTTTCTGCGGTTCGTCATAAATTTAATACCGTTGTATACATTCAGTAGTCGTTTATTTAAATATCTGTCGTTTGTATTGTATACATTGTCATGTTCTCAATATCTCCCTGTTTTTACTTTTTCTTTAGATAATGTTCTTTTCAGAATCAAGTCGTTAGTATATATGGCTGGTCGTTGCTTGACATGTGTTATCTGATTTTTTTTCAGCTTCCAATATCTCTGACGCTTTCCTAGTGATCCCCTCGTGCACATCGCCACACAATTCGCCATGCATTTTCATTTTTCTATCTAGACAAACTAGTGCATACAAAACACATGAATACATAACGCTTCGACCGAAAAAATATATGTTATGTACACATACACATACATATATAATGTTCAACTAAATGTTCCAGCCAATAATAACAATAATAATAATAATGTATATTAAGAGGTTTTTGGGCCCAAAATTCTCGAAAGAATTGATACCTTCTTTTTTCATTAAAAAAAAGGTTCTAAAATAGAAACACCTATTTGTAGTCTATGATTCTAAATGTCATGTCATATAAAGATCGTTCGTATTTAAAAAAAAAAAAAACGATATGCATTTTGTGGAAAAAAAAAGTTTAAAAAGAGACAATACTATCGAAAAGATCCCGTGTAGCAGTGAATTTACCGTAAAACTTAAAGAAAATAGGGGAAAAAATGATACCTTGAAAGAGTTTGAAGCTTCAGTCGATCGGACTGTGTAGTCTAATCAAATGCGATCAGGAGTTGAGGCTCTAAAGGATAGACGAATTATCAACTAGAAAAAAATGGGAAAAAGGAAATAAAAATGTATTAGTCTCTAAAACTTTCACCACCCAATTAACACTAAAAATTAGATATCGTCACAAACACCAGTAATTTCTTTTTGCCTACCTATCATGGGTCTACACATTCACAACCCAGATATAGGGGCAAAAAGAAAAAAAAAGCACTTTTTATAAACGAGGTGCCATATTTATCTTGAAACGTTAAGCCAATGGAATGTAAATGTGGCACACTAGTTATATCTTAGCCTCTTAGGATCTGTCATAGGTGGAAAAAAATAGATCAATATTGGAATACGATTTCTTATAGATGTCTATCGAAATCACAAGTTTTATTCCACTTCATAGCTTTCTCTGTCGTCTTAAGTGCATCGTTCGTTTGTAAAAATTGATTTCAGGCTTTATGCCACAACTTTTTGTGTGGATTGATTTATACCATACTTAAGAACTCTTTGAGAAAATTCCACAGCTGAGAATCTAAATTAAACTAAAAACACTCTTATACCCTTATTATCATATCAGGGTAATAGGGTTCATTCCCCTCACTTTCCACTGTCTTTCTTCTCTCCTTCTCCAACCCCTCTCTCCCTCTCTCTGACAGCAACAATGATCCTAAGCCTCAGACGACGGTAGCACTCTCACTCTCTCTCACTCACACTCTCTTTCTCTAACGGCAACAATGATCCTATGCCTCGGACGATGACGACAAGCACAAGCTTAGACTTAGATGATGATCATGTGGCTCGGACGACAATGATGAGCACAAGCTCAGACGGCAATTGTGAGGCTTAGAGAACGATGACGAGATGAGCTCATATTAGATCTCGTTCCTTTATGGAAAAAGAAGAGACAAAAGAAAAAAAAAATATCTGGTAGTATTTGAAGGTAAGGCAAATAGTTACAAAACTTGAAGGTAAGTTTAATGAAGTAATATTTGAGAAGATATAAAAGTATATTTAAATAGTAGATTCTAGAAATCCCAAGTGTTGTATTTGCAAAATCAAGCATTAATTACTAATAGAAATTGTGGAATACACGATGTTTATTACAAGAAACCGTCGTGTAAAGTGGAGAAAAAATGTGGTGGTCTATGAAAAATATGAAAATCATTGTGTAAATTGGTGTTTCAACAATAGTTTTTAAACCGGGCTTACATGACGGTTTTTAACAAAAACTGTCATTTAAGTTATAACCTTACATGATGATTTTTAATAAAAATCGTTGCATAACATGTGGGTTTTTTCAATAGTTTACATGATGGTTTTTTTTATCAAAAACCATCGTGTAAGCCTTGTTTAAATTTTAAATTACAAATTTCCTACTCAACTTAAAAGTGAAACAACAAGTTAGAGTGGGAAATTTGAAATTTGGAAGAAGAAATTTAAACTAGGATTACATTATAGTTTTTGTTAAAAACAATCGTGTAAGCCGAGTTTTAATTTTAAATTTCCTATTCAACTTGAATTGAAACAACAAGTTAGAACAGGAATTTTTAAATTTGAAGTTTAAAATTTAAACTGGGCTCACATGATGATTTTTGTTAAAAACCATTGTGTAAGATCGTAGGTTACATGGCTGTTTTTAACAAAAACTGTTGTGTAATCTACATTTAAATTTTAAAGGGGAGTTTCCCGCTTAACTTTTTGCTTCAAATTTCAAATGGAAGCTTATTTTCCTTTAGTAATCTTTCCATCTCCTTCGGCTTTACAGAGCCAAAATCCAGACGCTAGTTAGAAACTCATCTCTCTTTCTCTCTCTAAAATACCTTATCATCCCCAAAAGAAAAAAAATGACAAAACTCATTTTTGCTTTCAGTTTCTCACACTTTCTTCATTTTACTTCACTACTTTTTTTTTTTTCTTTTCTGCTCTCAGTGATTACGGCCATGGAGAGTCCGAGAAGGCTCCCCAACTCCACCCCTCACACCCACACTTGCTTAAACCGGCCTCCTAGCCCCTGGGGAGAGTCTGACCATATCAAGAACCTCCCCCTGCCACCCCCACTCCTAAAATTCCCATCGAGTTTGAGCCCGGAGTAGGAGCACGAAGGATTGATGGGAACAGTGCTTTTTTAGATATGTTGTTTGCTTTTTTTTTTTTTTTTTTTTGGATCTATGTCTTTTGCATTTTAGCAGTGGATTGTATAGGTGCAAATGCATATTAAAAAATAAAGAATTGAAAGTTTGAGAATTTGGACTCGTTCGAGCTGCTTAGACACATAATTATGTCTTATGCATATTAATTTTTTTATTTGTTTTTACCATAGCTTACATGATGGTTTTCATAAAAAACCATCATATAAGCTATTTGCCACACTAATTTTACATGACGTTTTTCACTAAAATCCGTTGTGTAAAATGAGTGTAAACTTCATTTTACACAACAATTTTTTTTTAAATTATCGTGTAAGATTCATATAAAACGCTTCTAGTCTTCATGAAAACTGACATTCTACAATGGTAAAAAACCATCATGTAAGCTATCTTTTATACTATGATGGAGGCTTAAATGACAGTTTTTTAACAATCGTGTAAGCTTTTCATGACGGTCTAAAACCGTTATGAAACAAACAATTTTTAGTAGTGAATTAACTTTGAGCAGTCCATTGTTAGTTTAAATAGTGGGAAAAAAAAAACACTTCAAATATAGTAGATAGTCAATCAAACTAAGAATCCAAACAAATTTACATGCGAAGATTAAACAAGAACCTCTACCTTTAACAAAAATTCAGTTTTAACAAAAATGCCAAAACAGAGAATAAACTCAAACTCGAGCCTCAATCTGAAAATTTCTTCCAGCTAAATTTCAAAGAGTCACAAAGTTTATAATGCTCTTAACAACATTAAGCAACTTAAAATTAAAACCCCATTCCAGTTCTTCCATCACACCCACATAAATTTGATTAAAAAAAATCTCACTTTGAAGCATAATATCTATGTACCCTTTCTCAACAATTTGCTCATATCTTAAATCTGAAAATAGCAAGAGGAAATCATTGAGAAAATTCATAATGCTAGAAAATAAGAAATATGCGGAGTTTCAAGTTTGAACATCCTCACCCAAAATCTGGTTCCCAGCTTGAAACTCAGCAATCGAATTCTTTGAAGCTTTCATGAATCCTAGAAGATATGTTCAACTTTCGCTAAATTCTTTCCTTTTTCTTGAGAAGATATTGTGTTTTATTGATGAAAATGGAAGAAAGAAAAGGCAAGAGAGAGAGAGAGAGAGAGAGAGGGAGAGAGACGAGTTTAAGAAAGTGAGAGTAAAGGGTAGTTGATTGTTCTGAGAGAATGAGCGTGCAGTATTTAGCAAGATGAGTGGTTACATAATTAACAACTTTATCTGTGATTATTTTTCTTGGTGATTTATTTACAAGGGTTTTATTACTTTTTTTTTTTTTTGGCAGAAGTGCTATTACTATTAGTAACATTCACTACAAGAAAAACTACATTTAACGATATATTATTTACAACATGTAGTTTTTAAATGTCGTTAAAAAGTACATACAACGACATCTCCAATAAAAATGTCGTTAATAACATTTGAAACAATAATTAACGACATCTATATAGATGCCGTATTAAAGATCTCATTTTAACGACAATAGTTTAGTGTCGTTACATCATTTAACGACAAGTAGGAGATGTCGTCAAAGCCTTAGAGATTTCACGATATCCCTTATACACGACATCTTGACCAATGTCATCTATAAAGGGTGTCGTAGAATCTCCAAGGCTTTGACGACATCTCCTACTTGTTGTTAAATGATTTAACGACACTAAACTATTATCGTTAAAAGAATACCTTTAATACGACATCTATATAGATGTCGTTAACTATTGTTTCAAATGTCGTTAATGATATCTTTGTTAGAGATGTCGTTGTTTGTACTTTTCAACGACATTCAAAAATTACATGTAGTTTTTAAATGTCGTTAAAAAGTACATACAACGACATCTCCAATAAAAATGTCGTTAATAGCATTTGAAACAATAATTAACGACATCTATATAGATACCGTATTAAAGATCTCATTTTAACGACAATAGTTTAGTGTCGTTAAATCATTTAACGACAGGTAGGAGATGTCGTCAAAGCCTTGGAGATTCCACGATATCCCTTATAGACGATATCTTGACCAATGTCGTCTATAAAGGGTGTCGTAGAATCTCCAAGGCTTCGACGACATCTCCTACTTGTCGTTAAATGATTTAACGACACTAAACTATTGTCGTTAAAAGAAGACCTTTATACGAAATCTATATAGATGTCGTTAACTATTGTTTCAAATGTCGTTAATGATATCTTCGTTGGAGATGTCGTTGTATGTATTTTTCAACGACATTCAAAAATTACATGTCGTAAATAATATATCGTTAAATGTAGTTTTTCTTGTAGTGATTATCTTATGTAACGAGTTATTAACTAAGTCAAGTGGTGCCAGTTCTACCATGTTAACAAAAAAAAGTTCTCCAAAAAGGTCAAGTGGTGCATATTCTACCAGAAAAAGAAAAAAAAAATGTCTTGTGGGGATGCGGAGACAACGAGACCAACAACAACTAAGAACTAGGGCGGCTTAAAAAAATTGTGAGGTAAAAATAAAATATTTCAAAAATGACAAACGATGTCATAATCATTTGGAGAGCAAAACAACTATTGGAAGTTGAAGTGACGATGGCATAATTTTAGACATTAATATACTTAATGTGAATGAAGACATTCCAGTTTTAATTTTTCATGGTCTTTCATCAAAAAAAAAAAAAAAAGAAGAGATTGGTTACATTTTTGTGTGCACTATTTTATCTACCTATCTTGTCTATTAATGAAAAAGATTTGTTAGATACGCTTGAATATAAAGATTTATCTAATATTTTGCATCCGAAAAGGCAAAAAATAAGTAACTAAATTTTTGAATGTTAAATATGAAATGTCAGAGAGAGTCACTTACTAGACTACTCTTGACTAAGTAAGCAATCTTATATTTTAACACCAAGAAGTGTTGCTCCTTTTTCCATGTGGGACTCTCACATTTCCAACTAATTTTCCAATATAATTGGGCATACTTTAGGTAAAAATTTCATTCACTATTTAAGCTTTTGAGTATATACCGTTTCGAAGATCTCATGGAGGAGGAAACTAACCCACTTTGATTTTCTACAAAAACCAAATAAGATCCACTCAAAATCAAGCCTTAATATGGCCACTCAACATGGTTAATACACCACGTTTTTCCAACATCGACAAGAAAAATATTCTTAGTAATACTATCACTTTGACTTTTGTAATTTTATTTTGATTGGGTATTTGTATTCATTAGATGTAGCTGTTTGTTCTATTAGCTCTTATTACTGACAAAGTAAAAAATAAAATATTTTTATTTTTCAGTGTTAATTAGTTAGAAATTTCAATTTGCTGAAGCAAGGAATGCAAATAGGATGAACATATGGTGGTGTCCCACACATTGTGCTTGTAAGATAAAATATTGCTTCGTCATTATTATAACACGGTTGAGGTTGGCAACATTTGTTTTGTTTTTGTTACAAAATGGTTTACGTCAACTATAGTGTGTTTATGGCGCATAATCCCTCAGTGGATGACTCTTATTCTGTCTCTTTTTGCTTAGAATAATCCCAACATTTTAAAAATTTGAAGGAAAATGCATACAAATATATTTTTAAAAAGAATGTTACAGCGTGACCAGCTTATTATATCGTAGACTGCTTTTAATTTTTACAAGAAGCATTATTCAGTAGATTGGATTTATTATCTAATCATGTTTATGAACACTTACACTACAAGAAAAACTACATTTAACGACATATTATTTACGACATATAGTTTTTGAATGTCGTTAAAAAGTACATACAACGACATCTCCAACGAAGATATCAATAACGACATTTGAAACAATAATTAACAACATCTATATAGATATCGTATTAAAGGTCTCCTTTTAACGACAATAGTTTAGTGTCATTAAATTATTTAACGACAAGTAGGAGCTGTCGTCAAAGCCTTAGAGATTCTACGACACCCTTTATAGACGACATCTTGACCAATGTCATCTATAAGGGATGTCGTGGAATATCCAAGGCTTTGACGACATCTCCTACTTGTCGTTAAATAATTTAACGACACTAAACTATTATCATTGAAAGGAGACCTTTAATACGGCATCTATATAGATGTCGTTAATTATTGTTTCAAATGT